>PVMI01019506.1:0-23144 GCA_008528875.1 Aulacorthum solani
CCTTTAACCATTATCTTTTATTGATACTTGATACATAATAACATTAAAGTACCTCTACACGAATTTATAATCTTTCACTACCCAAACAACTATAGTATATTTGATTCAGATATATAGCAAGTGATTTAAAGTAATATTAACCATTATAATTTAGTATACCCTAGCTGTACCTTATTTAATTTTGATAACTATCTACAGCCTTTATTTTAAAATGATTGTTTTGTTTTTGTTGCTTGGTGGAAAGATAATATTTGCCATCGTGGCTCTGTTGCTCCAGATTGTTAATTTACAGCCAGGGTTTCTATAATTAAATAAGCATAATTCTATGCTAAAATAAGCACTTTGCATAAAAAAGTATATTTTTGAGACTATATAGTTAGCGTAATATATGATACATCGATTGTCTACACCAAAAGTGTTGTTGAATTATTTGATTGACATTAACGTTTATAATATAATAAATACGCATTAGTATATTAAATTATTGTGTTTATACTTCATATTTACATACACATGACACACGTAGGTACCAACGTCCTAAATACGCGTCTATGTGTCTGGTTATAATAAGTTGTAACCGAATCGATTGTGTTCATTGGACGGAACGAAATCGAATTTATTTTTTTTTTTTATTTAATATAACCCGTATTAATATGTATGTAGACCGAAGTGTGCACGTTCAATGACTTATAAAATATGTAGGTTATACGTGAATTTGTATAGGTACCTATATATGTGTATGAACTAACCAAAATAATAAATGTAAGTGGACTTGAACACTACGAAAATGGACATGGACTTTACCAGTTATGCAATGAATTGGCAACTTCAGAAATACGAATGCCTAAAATAGCTAGTATAATAATAGTATCCAAATCCAATACAGACATTGAAACAATCAGTTTCTTATTGCGTATTTCAATTTATTAAGCACCATGAAATACCTACCATTGTATATTGTATTATTATACAATTATGTATGAAAATACCGTTCTCGATTTTTTAAATTTGATTTTGCATAATATTAAATAGACGAATAAATGAAAAATATGTATATTATACTTGAATCTCAGACATTCATCGTAAATCATAATTATCATAATGCATTAGTCCACAAAAATTATAAGACTGTAGACATTTTAGCGTACAATTCATAAGGGTGGGCAAATTTTTAATCAATTAAGTCACTTAGGTACAATAATATATTATATACATATATTTAAGTACTGTTAAATGTAAACACATACACTACTCATTATCTCATATGGTTGAACCGCTCATGCGTTCATATTTTGACTTTCATAAATTCGAAAAGCTAATACAGCAAATAACAATTTAATAATTTAGTATAAATGTTTCAGCCGAATAAAATATAGATTAAATAACAATTTAATTTATAAATATAAATATTTTTGTCCGGATATATTAATATAAATATTGCTGACAAATCTAATAATATTACAGATAATATTTAATATAGACTTAATTGTACATGGTTGTACAATGGTTGTGTGCACTGTTGACTTGAAATCGTTTTTGGTTATAATAATAATGTAATATTTTAATCACATTTTATTTTTCCCACGGCGCGCGGCGTGTCATTCCGTTTTCAATTATGTTAATGGTTTTTGTTTTGCCCAAACTTAATTTATTCTTATGTTGATAATGACATTAATACTGTTGTTTTTGAATTATTTCGACGATCATTAACTTTCGTTGCAGGTATTTGCAAACATGTATGTGCGTAAGTAATAAAACAAAAAATCATATAATGTGAAAAATAGTAGATATACGTTAGACGAAATTAATTATAAAGGTGGTAAATTTGAATAATCGTTTTTATTATACTAAATAGAATATTAATATATATGTAAAGCAAATATAAGAATAACAACACGTGTACAACGTAGGTATCTTTGATATGACAGCCGATAGGTAATAAAAAAAGGAATAAACCAGCTTAGTATGAAATTTTTTTTTTTTTAACTTGGTGTGAACCATTAGTTTTGACAATTACAATAAACATATAAATATATATACATATATAATAATCTACTAAATTAGAAAAATATTATTATTATTATTTGCTTTAAAAAAAATATGAAACCAGCCTGATTGAATAAATTTAGAGTGGATAAAATAAAAGATTGAGAACCGCAGAAAAGGATAGATTGATAATTGACTGGAGCATGAAAATGTTATAATGTGAAATTGTTCACTGGGTAATTGTTTACTTATATATCTACACCTACTTTTAAAGTATATATTTTTGTTAGTAATATCCATCTCAGTTTAAACTATAAATCCCAATTAAATATTAGTTTTTAAAATATTTTGTAAGTACTTATACATATTACCTACATCCTAGTATCCTACATATATTAGTTATATCTATATCAATTCATATATATATATATATATATATACATATGTATACAAAGATACGTTAAAAAGGTACCAAATGACTATAATATTGTACACATTAAAAATTATTAACATTTAAATACTTAAGTCTATATTATACACGTGTGTGTATACATAAGGTCTAAATGAGCTACAGTGAATCGAATAGTGTTTGTTCAATTGAAAGAATAGAGATCACATAAAAGTAAGTACTACTTTTGGGAACTATACTCAAAATACAGACCGTGACTTTATACTTATAGCAATGATTATTTTAAAAAAAATTACACACTTGTGTAAACAACATTATTTATGATGTCTTAAAAATCTATTTCTACTGTCAATATATCACATAAAATATGTTTTATACATTTAGTAAGCATTTATTCTCATGCGTGCAGCAAGTGTTAATTTACAGGCTTAATGAAACTACTTCAAAGAATTAACTATTAAAAATACCAAGTACCTATCGATGAAATTTAATTAATATAATTTGATTACCTAATTTATTGATATGTTATTATAAAGGGCCACCCGGGTTTGAAACATTTTTGAGTTTTCAGGATATCTAATATCTTTACTGGATATCAAATATCAACAATATAATTACATTTTCGCCTTCGTAGTTTGTACCTATTTATATTGTATTATATTATTATCATGCTACGTTTTCGGTTATAATGAATTATTGAATGTCATAAATCATAATTGTTATATTTTATTATTGCCGGAGTGCAAAGAATAAAGATAAAAATGCGTAGTCGATATCGCGAGAATCGACGTGGCATAGCAAACTTTGGAGGTGAAAATTGTTTAATATTTATACACACATACTTATGAGTTTATTACCTGTGAGCTTATTGAATGTTCAATATTATTGTTATTACTTGTTCATTGTCTATAGTTGCAAGCACAGCAATAATATTGTTGTCAGTTTTATTATATTTTAATACTAATAGGTAATACAGATATGTTAACACCAATTTATGAAATGGACTTTTGTTAAAATTTTGAAAATCTCGATGATTATTTTTTTCATTAAATACCATATTATACATATATTTTATATACCTATAGGTACTTTATAGTATAATGATAATTGATGATTTGTTCCACATTAATTTACCACTGGCCATGGCCCCAAAAGACTTTTGGACGGCTTTGTATTTTGTACAGATTATAATATAATATAGATACCTATATAAATAATAGTGCAATACAAAAGAATGTAATAGATACTAACGGTATTTACTTTAAATTATTTTTAATTTTCTATACCAGCTATACTACTAAATATACTCCTATACCTATATTCTGATTTGTTTTATGCAAATCACATTTTTGTTTGCACTGAACACATAATATTATACTGGATACGTATATTAGATCGTATGCATAGGTAGGTCATATCCATAACCCATTCCATATTTAATATTTATGTACTGAGCGTCTTTAAACAGCTAACATTCATTATCTTGACAAGTATTAACGTTGTTATAATATATTGTCTTACATAAATTTCAATTTAAGTTCCATTAAAACACACATAAAAAAATGTTTAGTATTTTTATTGTTTTAATTTTAATCTTTTATACTTTTTGAATGATAGAAAATCACAATATGTGCATCTACATTTCTAATTACATACAGAAAATATTTATTACTTATTATTAGGCATTGTTATAATATATATATTTTTTATGAGAGTTACAATTTTTAAAAATTTAAATTTAAATGACTATATTATATAGTTAATTGGTTATAACTTATAACTTATATGTATTTGACATTTAAATAATCGGAGTATATAATATAGGTTATGGAGGAATATTTGCATGATGGTACCTACTCCTGTGCTAATCCACTCTGTCACTCTGCTCATCTAAATATTAACTACTAAGTCATAACTAATTAAGTAGTAAGGACACATCAAGAAAACCTATTTATATTTCTTGGTGGATGATATATTGCATTATAATACATTCATATTGAACGATCACTTTCTCAAAAAAAAAAAAAATTATGACACTATTATTTTGCACTAACTGTTATATAATTACATTTTTGAGGAGACGTCAGACGACAATACGTGATACGATTCTAAACATATATATAGGCGAGCGAGTCTAGAGCCCATAATCCTTTAGGTGTATTGTTTAAAAAAAAAATGTTTTCTTTAAATATCTGGCAATTAATTAATTGGTATACTAGTTATCTTACTTAATTAGTAAGTTATAACATTGAATTACTATAATAGTATCAGATATTTAGGGCTATTTTTCTCAGTGCCTCTTGTGAAAATAAGAAAAACATGTGGTTGTATTGTTTATCAAATTATGTAATTATTCAATTATTTCATAAAAAATGTTAACTTTAAAAATTAGAAATTTAAATAAAAAAAAATAAAAAAATAATGAAAACAAAATTATTAAAATAGTGTGCGGCATGTCTGTTTCCTATACATTTGGTTGATTCGAGGTAGGCGCATGCCACAGCCTCATACTTTGACTACATGTTAACACACACACACACACACACGTCAAAACAAGCACATAATAATAATACGACGCATGCCCAATCCTCAAATCGCATGTTACAGTAACTAAATAGTCTATCTTGAAATCGAAATTTTATTATATAGCATTATTTTGATTTCTAACTTTTCAATAGGTAGGGAGGCTGAAGAAAAAAGTCTTCTACACACCCTCACGTGACATTCAGGTATACCCAATACTGTTGGTATACAATAATTTACAATAAAAATTAAAAATAAAAATTATAATTATACAATATTATGAACTACAATATTGTACTAATAAGCAAAACATAAGTATGTATATTAAATGAGGGATAATTGTTATGATATACTGTGGAACCTACCATTATGCTGAAATTATACTCCCCGGACATAATACATAATTATTACAATAGTAATATATATATATACGTCGAAAGCGTTAAATGTTATTAGTAATATTAGGTGTGTATCAGGTATATGTGTAATAAGTTATTACACATAGCTGGTACATAGGCTTAGTATGGGGGCTAAGGGAGATGTAGCCCACCCCAGAATCCTGTTATGTCTCCTCGGAATTAGCAAGAAGTTCCGGCAGCGTAGTTGATACCACACGGAACAAAGCCCTCCCGCCCCATTAAAATTCAATCAAATCAAATCAAGCTATGTCTATGACTTGATATAATGGTAGATATGGATTTTATCGTGCACGACGTTATACAATCGCCTCTAGTGATATTAATATAAATTATACTGTGCATAGGTCCTACACAAAATGCATTTGTGTATTAGCGATAATTGTTTTCCAATTACAGTTGTCTTCGTATCGGTGGCGGCTGACTCACAGTATGTTGATTTTACAATTTAAGATAAAATTATTAAAAATTGTCGTTGATATAATATACTATATATAAACAAAAATTAACACATACATCACTAAGATAAATTTCTTCATCGGTAGCTGTTCATTACTTGCCAAGTCATTGACCTTTGAAACCTACCTACATAGGCCATAGAGCCAACAAGTATAGTATGTGATTTCGACCATGATATACAGTCCATACAGAGACTAATCGTTTTTGTATTGCTGTTCACATGTCGTAGGTACTTACTAATTTCTATGCGTAATATATTATATATTAACAATAGAATTGATTTTAAACATATTGATGAACAATTTTACCAAACTCCTGGGATAAGTTTCACTCCCCCCCCCCACAATTCAATACAAATTACATATATATTAAATTCACATTTTAGAGGTTCCTTTAAAAGGGATAACAAGAATTTCATATAAGCCTCGTAGTCAATATTACAATTAGGAGTTATGTATTATATTTACCACGGTGCTTCAAAACATTACTCATAATGAAAAATATTTTGAAAAAATAAACATTATCCATAAACTAAAAACGAATATCAGTAAGCAAAATATTATATCATTAACCATAATTAAATATTATAAAAAAACAATAAACATACATACATGTAAGTGGCGTATTTAGATCGGGGGCCCCCAAGTTAAGTCCAAGTTGAGGGGCCACATGGCCTCATAGAATCACTGTTTAGTTTTTATATTATAGAGGGCCTCCAACTTTTATAGGCCCTAGGACCACAAAGTTTCATGCTACGCCACTGATACATATGTACTTAAAGTAAAAACATAATTTCAAAAGAACGTTTTTCAAATTAATGTTTGTTTTTTTTACGTCAAACCTGACATTATAATTATTATTTTTAATCTTTAGAGGCACGAATGGCTAATTTTGTAGGACGTGACATCATCATTATCGAGTCAAATGTTGGAAAACACTTTAATGAGAAGAGCTCATACATTTTTATTATTTATTATTTAAATAAATGTCTGTTAAAATAATTTCTGTATGCTATAAATATTGTATTACCCATGTTGTATAAGCAAGATTTTTTTATAAAACCCGTTCAACAAAGAATTTTTAAACAGATAAAAATTATTGTTATAGCTATTGCTGGAAATTAAAACTTTTAACTAATACAACCATTATACCATCTATAAAATATAAGTTCTGAAATACAATATTATAATTACACCCTACTCAGGTGTAATCAACTTTTTTTAAATCGTATTAGTTATTATATTTTTAAACTAAATATGACCTTTATGTTTATTTTTTCAATTGATATTGAACATTTCAAATTTATTAGAATTAGGACTCAGCTATATCAATTAGTTATACAAATGTATTTTGAATTAGAATAAATTATTAAACTCGTTTTCTATTTTTTTTTCCATTATATTTTTGTATTTTTATTTTTAGTTGTCAGACAATCTTATAGTATAAATTAATACTTAATAGTCTACTTTCAATAATAAACATTACTGTATTTGTTACTTTATAGCTAACTTAAGTTGTTTATTTAACACCTAAAGCTAAACTAACAATAACTATCAATTAATCAGTTAACTGATTGACTCGAGGATTATTGAATATAACATAAACTGATACCTATGCGATTTTCAAATGTTAAAGTTTTTACATCAGTATTATGTATAATTAGTAAATCGGTATTATATTTATTATGCAAACAATTATTAGAAGAACTTATTTTTAATGTAAGTAGAAAACAAAAAATGGAAATAATATTTAATAATACAATAACTTTAAACAAAAAATCAAATAACGTTTAGACATATAAATGTAAGAACATTAACAGTAAAATTGTATAATATTTAAATACCCAACCATGTAAAAAATAAATTTTTTTTTTAATGAATAAAATTATTTACTTATACTATAAGTATATAAAACATATGTATATATATGAATAGGTAATTTTATTTAAGCTTGGAAATTCCAAGTGAAATAATAATATATTTATGCGTAAAATAAATTTATTGGTAAAACTATAAAATAGTCGAGATATGTATAAATTAAGTATAAATGTACATAACCGTAGCTATTTTTATTATAATATAGCTACAGAGTCATAAAGTCATATCTATAAATATATAACGTGTACTAGCCAGGAGCGAATCCAGAGGTTGTTCAAAGGGAGAGGGGACGTATTACAAAAAATATTTATGTGTCTTATTAGTAATATATTATAATATTTATGAGGGACTCATATTGCTTGAAATTCTATTGCCGGAAATAATTGCATTAATAATAATGTGACCATACAAAATTTAAAATTATAGAAAGTCTATAATTTTATATCCAAAATTAAAATTACAATCCGATAAGGCCCTGGTGGCAATCTCTTTATCGCCCCCTCACGTCTCCCTATATGATTCTATAGATCTATCATTGTGGATGACAATGGTATACATGGGTAGGCGACTGTAGGATATTTATATAGGGCTTGAATAAGGTGGTGGGTCAAAATACAAGTGCACCTATAATATATTACAATACGACGGACCTATTAATGAGTCTTCTTTACCTGTACTATACGCATTAAATTTTTTTTTTATTTACACTTTTTTGTTAAAACTTTTTTTTTTATAAGATTGGGAAAAAAATTATTTATGGAATTATTTTTATTATATCTTCAATCTTCACTACTTGGTGTGTTTTAAGAAAAAATTCGTATGAGATCTGCTTTTTTGTTATTATATTTTTTTTTTGTTTTTTTAAAATAAATAATTATTTTACTAATATTATTAAGAGAATGTCAGGGGCTCAAAGCTCTGTTTGTTTTTTCTCTCTGGCCCACGATCATAATAGACAAAACACATTTACTCAGAATCTTTTTGTTTTTTATTTTTGAGTAATCTTAGAGTAAAATCGCTTATCACAAAAATTATAAAAATAATATTTTTTGGGGTATGACATATCGATTTGTCTAAATAATATCTCAAAATAATTTAAAAATCCTACTTATGAAAATATTATCCTCTATAATTTTTGTAATAGATGATTTTCTTCTAAAATAATTTAAAAATTGTAAAAAATAATTTTAGATGATAGCGTGTTATCGATGCTGTGCGTTAGTCTGAGAGTAAAAACAAATATTGTGCTAACATAGTGACATCATTTTAACAGTAAGCACATGAATATTACTTCATAATATTATATAAGGACGTGATATTCTCATCGGTATAACCTTAGATCATAAATTATGGATTGAGCCATAGCCTATCTCGCCTATAACCTAACCTAACAATTTGAATCATATATTATTAGCAACGAATCTCTCGATGAGATGCGTTATCTTTGTATGAGCGAGTACACTTGTTACATATTCCGTTATCACTTGAATCACTAGTTATCACTCATGAATTCTCAGGGATAATGCAAGTGGTCATGCAGCGGTGCATGGGGAAAAATATGGGCCTTGAAAGTCATCCCATACCTAACCGCTACTCAGATAACAGTGCTCCACGTAAAAAACATTAATGCACGATAACTCTACAATAATTATTATTATCATGCCGTTGCATTCCGGCGTGCAGTATACAATATATTAATACTATTACTATGCTTATCATTTACATTGTATTTGGTGGCAAAATATCAATGACAGAACTAGTGGTTCTGAAATGTCTTATTTTTTTTTTCAGTTAGTAAACAAATGGCACATAGGCCCTAATGAGGGTGCTAGCTTAAAAAATGAGAGTGTCGATCACACCACAAGCCCACCCGAATTGCGCTCGCAATCGTACTGTACATATCGAGCGAGTATTAGACGATATAATTATATTGTAATGTTAAAATATTAAAATGTCATCCAATAATATAATATTTCAATATTATAATTATTACAATATCGCATCAAATAGTAACTTCAATAACTTACTATGTATTTTTGCTGTGCGCCACTGTAATGAAAAACGATATGCTGTGAGACCGTCGGACAGTGTTTCTCCCTCCTCGGTCGCCGCCGTAAAATCCTCAGCTGAACGTCGGCGGCGTGTACCGCGCGCGCAGAGTCCCCCGCCTAGCCGGCGTCATTCTCCAATCACAGGTCCCGTAGGCGGCGCCGTTCCGTCGGGTGCCTCGGTGGCACCGGGGCCACCACGCGCCAGAGAATCAGTCAGTCGTTAGTGAACCACGCGTGTATGTCTACGAAATCGTCATCACCGTCCGTTTGCCTCCATCGCCGCCGCCGCTGATTGACGAATATCCGAGCCCTCAGAACGGTCGTTTTCACACCGCATAAGCCCAGCTCAAGATTATTCCTGGTCTGCAACGATCACAGGTGAGTCCATATTATATTTTAATAATATTTCATTATATAAGTATATGTTATACCTGTTGTGATAATTTCGATCGGAAATCATGACAGGTCGGGCTGGGACCCGCGATAACGACGGTGGATGGCTATTGAAAGACTTTATCTTGAATAGCTTATTATATTCGTATATCTCTATTAATTTATATTATTAACTATTATATTTTGCTCAGATTTATTGGGCAAGATTTTTCGGAATGGTATAAAATTATCATTTTTCAATCTGAACTATAAAAGGAATTTTATCTGCACATTGTCGTAATAGTTCGAGGCACCGTCTACCTATATGTCGGTTAAAAACATTTAATTGCTTTCGTGTGCTTACAATTATTTATGTGTTGTCGTATGGCATACAAGAATGCAATTATATTGTTATTTGTTTTACTTATTTGCTTATATGCTTTGTAAATATTTGAAATACATTTTTAGGTGGATTAATTCATATTTTATAATAACACTTAAAAACCAATTCTTTTGAGAATTAAACGTTTTTTTCATTATTGCTCAATAATGTATTGGTAACAGAGAATACGAGTAGTACTTATTTTGCAACATTTTGACAACCATTTAATATACATTCCAAATACGTACGAATTAAATATAATCATTTTCTCAAATAATAATTATCAAAGATAATTTAATAGTTTCTTTTAAAATCTAATTGTGCTATAAATTATATGTCTATTATAAATATTATATATAATTATGAAAGATATTCCTATATAATACTCAATATATACATAATTTGTACTCATACAACATACATATAGTTATAGAATACTCGTATTCTGGGTTAGGGTTCTCGACTTCACATTAGTTTATATACCATAACCCTGATATAATAAGCGACAACCACAACAAGTGATTCAAAAATTAATAATATTATTTGAAAAATATTGAGGTTAGGTAGTGACGCAAAGGAAAAATGTTTAAAATAATCACTTCTTTTATATATTTATATATATATATATATACCTTATGGATAGAAAAAATATAAGGTATAGAAAAATATATTGTGTTTTATATCTTTGTAGGTAGATTATCTCAATAGGTGTCTGTAATTTAATGACTCATGTGTATAAGGACCGTATTTTATACCCCTGATCTTTTGATACATGTTTCTAGGTATTCAGTACCTATATTTTATAGTACCTAAATATTTCTTTTATGTCATTTGCACCAAAAATACAAAAATACCTTATAACACACTGAAAAGAAACATTCCAGATCCCAAAAATAAAAAAAATAAATAGTAGAGGAAATACAGATAGATAAGGTATATTTCACCCACGACCACTAAGGTTCAACATGGGTACCCAATATAGTCGCACCCCATACACATGTGGACGTATTGTTGTAGGAATATTTTTGGTGGGTACCTTATAACAATATAAAGCACATCTATATAATAGAAATTTGTTGGCATTGAATTTTTGACATAGGTCCCAGTTGACCTGCACTTTGCTATAATATATAATATATCTAAGAAAAAGAAAATTCTTCCAGTTGTTAGGGTGTATTTATATGTAGATCTTATACAATGATATTAATTTATAACAAATGGGTGCCTATAATCCCCGGATGTCCCTTTGTATATTAAGTTTTATTGACGTATATATAATATATATACAAAATCCATGACCATCTCTGGTACATAGCATATTTTTGTTTTGAATTCGATATTTTAGGTATATACTATATTCTATTCCGTTTCCGGTATAATCTTAAGATCCTGTATTATTTACGATATTTCATAGAAATAACTTCTAACTATGCGGTACAAAAACGTTTACTTGCAGCTCCATTATTGATTAGGTACCATTCATTCTGCTTCCATAATATTACCCATAACTACCGTTAACTGTGCACGACGACTCTCTAGCCTGAATAAACTTATTACTTCTAGACAGTTAGATCGAGTCACATAGTATATTGTTATCGTANNTGTATACATATGTATACAATGTACAAAATGTTTATACATATATTATATATTAGTATAACAGAAAATTTTGATTGTGGTATTGATGTAAAAGTGTTCTTTTTCGTTGATTCAAAATGAAAAAAGCCATTGTTAGGTACATTATGGGTAAACCCGTCTGTCGGAATTGGATTTTAGCCAATGGTTTGTATATAATTTAACACGGTACTGTTAGTAGCCAGGTATAAAGGTACAAGGTTTCGATCATTTAAATAGTCCTGTGTGTAATTGGTCAGGTCGGCCACAATCCTGGCCACTACAAGGGTGCAGGAGGCAGGTCTCACGTTTAAAAGACTATATCTAAATGAAAATGTATATAATGGGATGTATTTTACATAATTTTCTATGTAAGACTACACATTTTATACATTTTTATTCTATTTTCCTAGTCTTATAGATCGAATTAAAAAGACCTCGTTAATATAATGGTTCTAGTATCTCAACTCGAGTGGCCTGTTAAGATCCCTAAGTCAGTAAACCATTTAACTCCACACATATACATAAATTAAATTTAAAAATAATATTTTCTAAAAAAATCCCCCTATTTCACGTATTTACATTGTACCTATATCATGCCTTATAGTCTGCGTAAATAATTCACGTAAATGATCCGTTGCGATGTAATAATTAAAAAATCGATGAAACCCATTGGCAAATGACTTTATAGGATTGCGCGGCGATGTCACGCCACAAGGCAATTAGTTAATATTTGAAGAGTTGGTGCTGGCTGCTATCCATTGTTATACCTGTACCTTATATATAGAATATAAATATATATGATATAACGTGCGTTATATTTAGTATATTTATAGATATATAGATGATATAACGTGCACACACTCTCTCACACACACACATACACACTCAATCACATACATATGCATACATAAATATATGGTCATGCTTGGAACACACGCTATACACCTCAGTATACTAAAGTATATATAGGTATAAGAATTATGACATAATATTGTATACCTCTATTTTATATAAGTAGTTTTTGTTCGACATTCACATATTATAGTAATATAGTATATGCATATAATATAATAATAATGATAATCGTGCATTGGAATAAGCCTCTGCTGCAATTTTTAGTTCAATCATAAAAATTTAAACTACAAAAGAGATATCGATTGTACAATTAGTCTATGTTTTTCGTCACGATATTCATTATGTTTTACTTAATATAACCATGGGTCATCGTACTGATCCCTGGACGGCCCCATAAATATAGGTTGATAAATATTTGGGCAGTGTAAATAATTATACATGTTTAGAATTATCACAGAACGGGCAGTTCGATATTGAAATAACTGTAAAAAATAACAAAATATGTAGCTGTACAAAGATTTCATTTAAAAAAAATAAATAAATAAGGGCCGTCAGTCATTTATATAAACTGGATAATATGATTAAAAAGGTTTTTATTTTTTGCATTTAATAAAGTCGACCCTAAACCTAATAACTGAACTTATTTACTCTTTACGAATAACATTGAAATATAGAGGTATAAAAAATCAAGTTAGGAAGATCCGCCCTGCAAATAGCATAGGTAAACAAGAAACTATAATTGCATAATCAATTTTAAAACAGTTTACTTAACTATATATTTGTACCTATGAATAAAAACCTGAGTATCTTAATTTCTTTACAATTGACAAAACGTTTCTAAAAATTTTCAAAGCACTCATATTTTAAGATTTTTTTTATATTGAATATCATTGAGTATATTATACTTTATAATATTGTAGAATACAATATACTCAATGCTAATATGGATTTATTATATTACATTTTCTTCAAAAATAATTTTGTATTCCATAAATGTTTTTATTTTTATCTATTTTATATTAATTTAAATTTTACCGTTAGTCACATATTCACATATATTTTTCGTTATTAATAAATTACGGCATGTTGATCGGTCGGGCAGACGAACACAAATACATAATGCAATATAAGGTGTCTACCTACATTTATTCTTGGACATTTTTAAGTATCGATAATATTGTGTCTAATACATACGATTTCTTAATTCAAATCGAATATTTTTTTTTCTCATAGTGACTCTATCTACAACTATAGTACGTACCTACCTATTGTACCTTATGTTGCAGTTATTTAAATATGTTACTCAATTCCCTGTCGATTACCTAGTCAAGTCTCTCATAGTTATACAGTGATGAAGTGAATTTAAATATATCTCACCCCTTACCTCCCACCAAATGTGAACCATATAAAAATGTTATGTACCTATATAGTATATATCTATTCATATAAAAAAGGATGGGCAAAAAATATTTGAACATATTTTATGTCCGATGTACCGAGACATCGATTTTTAAAATATCGATTACTTTGATGTATCGGTTAAAATGTGGTTTATTTGGTGGTACCTATTATACATGTACATAGTTTATACTTATTAAGTATCCGAATTCCCCGGGTATGTCTCCATTAAAGAAAAAATAATTTCCCCAACACAAAGTGTTCCCCACGAGCTCGCTTCCCCTGATTAAACGCACAAATAACGATGACATGGACGCATAACTATATCACAGTAGTCGTCACGAGACTTTCACCGTTTCCGTTTTGTTTCAGACGATCGTTGCCGATTAACTGCAATTGCATTCGGGACTCCGGGACTCAGTCCAAAGTAGTAGCGTGATATATTGGAATTTGGTCTTCGAAAGCTGTGCTTACAGCCATGAAACTTCAATCATTTTCGTCGGGTGGCAGCACGCCGTCGCCACGAGAGTTTTCAATGTCGCCGACAGCAGGCACCAGCGTACAATGGTCGCACTGGAACAGCGCGTTCTATCCAGTTAGTTCGGCCGCCGAGATGCCGTATCCCGCGATGGTCACACACACCCAAATGATGCCCTACCAGTTTATGAACTTGCAAAATAAGCCGTACGTCACTGTACCGTACCCGCCGATGTTCCCGCCAAGTCATCCGTTCCACCCCAACAACATCAGTATCGAATACCAGCGCCAGGTCCAGCTGCAGTTCCATTACATTCAGCAGCAGCAGCAACATCGGTTCCGCCAGCAGATCTCGCCTGACAGAGCCAGCCTGGACGCTGCCGGCCAGACGCCCGAGATGGCTAAGTTAGGTAAGTGTCTTTTGCAGGAGATTCTGTCTTATACAGCCGCCTGTTCGGCTATACACATAATATAATAATATAATGTCACCCCGCCGTCTGGTTCTAATGTAGATATTTGATGTCAGAGCACTGTTTTTACAGGACAGTACAAATGTATGAACATTTTTAAGTGAAATTATATAAAATCAAATAGTAATAAAATATATAACCGATATAGATTCATATTAAACTCTTAAAAATATTATTCCCCATAATTTTTGTGATAGGTGATTTTACTCTAAGATTACTCAAACATCGTAAATAACGGTTTTACATTAATGTGTTCTATCTACATGTTGCATGTGGGTCTGACAGAAAAAAAATATTCCGCTGACATCTATCTTCTTAAGAGAACACCATACCCGCATGTGTTGTCTCCTTCTTATACACGTACAACACAACATAACAAAAATTGTTTTGCTCATAATAAAACCACTCAAGCTGTAGTGAAAGCTAAGCGTCGAATTTTCACACTTTAATCAAGAGAACATTTACTGTGCAACTTCATTTTTATTTTTTCGATATCATACATACAAGAAAAGTTCTTATTGCTTAAAAATTAACTATTTCAATTTTGAATAACTAATTTTGTACTTGTGAATTGAGTTGTGATATCGAAAAATTAAAAACGATGTTGCACATTAAATGTTCTCCTCTTAACAGTATGAACATTTGGTTGTTTAGCTTCGACTTCAGCTTGAGTGGTTCTATTTTGCGCAAAAGAGTTTTTGCTATGTTGTACATGTGTAAGACGGAGACAACACAAGTGGTTGTGACGTCCTTGAATGATGATACATTACGGACCGGTGGTGCGCTTAGCGCCCTCAAGTACATTTCGATGTTATTATTATTAACTATTGTTAATACTAACCCATTATAAATAATATAGTAGCGTTATTAAAGTTTTTATTTCGTATTAGGTATAAGGTTAAAAATATTTAAAAATATTTCCGGAAAATAGTGAAATTTGCTCTTATACCTATGCAGAATAATAATATAAATTACTTATGCATTTATGCACCTATATTAGATCTCATAAAACTATTTTCATTACTTTCGTTTGTCCACAAAATAATTTTCGAATAGTCAATTTTTAATCATGTTCACATTTTCATAATTTCTGTTTTAGAAGGGAGGATGTGTAAAATTTATCTATTGTTGTGCTTCGCAGCCCTACAGTCAGAATCGCTCAAATCTTATACTAAAATCGTTGTGAGAATAATAATGTGGTTATAGCGATTTTTTCACGTTTTTTTTTAAATTCTGTATATAATATGTATAGGTACAATAATAAACAAGTAATATTTCTCTAGAAGATGATATCTGCGTCATCGGCATTATTTTTACTTTTTCATATAATACACATATTACCGTGTATGTAAGGTACTGTACGACTAGTTTTATTAGATGTAATTTTAATGAATACGCTATGCGACTTTGTCGTCAAATATTCAACCCCAATGAACCGTTTCAAAGAGGAATATAATTATTTTTGATTTTTTATATAGGTATTATACAGTTTATGTGTCTGCGTATAATGCTTATATGGTTATGGTACTATAGGTATACTATTATATACTATTATACTATATATAAATATATTATATAATATAAAATTTATTTTTATCCATTACGTAGGGTACTTGCGTACCTACCGCAGTCGACGAGATGGCTATCGTCAATAATCATTTGTTTTATTTAACTTTTATACTGGCTATATTCATTTACATAATTTATGCGACAACGACCCTTGTCGCATCATATTATGTATGGCACGATATCATAATATTATTATCGTTCTTTCCCGTCATATACGGAAAATAAAACTGTTACTTTATTATATTATTGTCATCATCATCATCGTCCTTGTTTATTTTTTTTTATGTTTTCAATATGCGTGGTAAGCAATTATAATTAGTAATTACTGCTTATATTATGGTGCAACCAAAACTCGGTCAATTATGTGGCGTGTCGAGCAAACATTTTTGCCAGCCGCCTCTTTGAAATTAAAATTTTTAGTGGACGATAAATCGACTGAGTGTTCCGCCGACCGGCCAACGAGTTGGTACGATCACAGAATATATTATTACTTATATGTACCCAACGATGGGCCGTCATAATACACGGCACATCATATATATTATATATGATATATTGATATATTTAATAAAGAATTTTTAAATGTCAAAGTTACCAAAATCTATAATACCTATTACTTAGAAATCCAATTTTCAAATATTTCAGATGAAGTCTCTGAAACGCCATTGAACTTATGCATCAAAAAACGAAGTCAAGAAATTTGGTCACCCGGAAGTTTGTGCGAGAAGGAAAAGTCACCCGTAGCCATGGAAACTTCAACAGACAATGTATTGGGAGTAGAGAGATCTTTTCAGGTACCTATATATAAATAAAACATAATCGTATCATAGTACATACAATATCATATCTTCACATATGTCATGGAAAGAATTTTGCATGCACTTCGAATTACTTTTTTTTATTTTGTAATTTGTATTTATATTGTATACAAATTCGAAGTTCTTTTTTTCCTGTCTGCTTAAAAAATCACACTAAACGTTTACCGCCGATATTGCAGGCATTGGAAATGTATTTACTGCTTTGGCTTGCCAACCAACGATTTCGGCTATTACTGCTTTATATATTACATATATTTATATACATTTCACTGCCGTAATTAGTTATAATAATTTTTAAGTAGTGTACATCGTACTTGCATCGATGTATATATGTACCTATTCACGTAGACCGATGCATTTTGTTTATACAATTATATAGGATAGTAAAGGAATTTCATTATTGGCATAATCTAGGGGTTTGGGGGGCAATTTCCCCCTAACATTTTATAGTGGTGGCAAATATTATACCAGGTCTTATAGGCTCAAATTAATTGAACTCCACAAATTTTTTTTTAAGCATCATGCTTGAACTTGATCTTTATTTATCTGCGTTCGTTTTATGTAATAGGTAACTATTTGGCCATAAAAATATTTATGTTGTAGTATAATACCTATATAATGCTGTATTTTTACTAATTAGGTATACAATTCTACAGCACTTCAGTCTTCAAGTACCTACTGCAGCTAATATAATATAATGTGTACATCACAATATATAGATTTATATTCATCATTGGTTAATTATTTAAGGGTAAGATGGGTGTCAAAATCTTTCGCACTATATTATTAGGAAGAATAGTTAAAAAATATTTATTTTATTTAGCCACATACATAAGTTACTCTAAGTTACACTTCTGAATTTCAAAGTGGAAGGACAATTTTTCAAATCTATATGTAATTCGATATTATATTATAGAACTAATTCAATTATTATAACATATTTTCTTCAATAAGTATAGTTCATGATACTTTTTATTGTTTGTTCAAAATAATATGAAATTAGGAACAAAATTGAAGTGTTCCAAATCAAAATGAATTGTTCTTTTCTTTTGAAAGTTGAATATAAGAACCTACTATAAACATGATGGTTACTATTGCACGCCCTACACTTAATCACTTTTTGCGGCGTTGTGTGCGAATGTTTCATTTTCGTAAAGATACTTACTTATGTAAGAGCACAATACATTTTCGTAAACCGGCCTCATTTAGGAACGTATTATATTGTATCTTGAGTTTTTGACGCAAATGGTTATTATGATGCGACGCGTTAGCCATCTATATATAGATCGCTGTACCGATTACTCTACAAATCTCACACGCTCATTAAAAACAATAGTCCGCCGCGTATAATAATATGACGACTTGTTCATTTGTCGCCTGTGTTCGGTCATTTGTACTCTATATAGTATTACCGCTTATTCGCATTGGCTACAGTGTTAATAATCATACAATGATCACATCATAAATGAAACGGATGGGCCTCTTTTGTTTTTATTGCCACGTTGCGATCAATTAAAATGAATTTATAAAAAATTGGAAATTATATGACAGTAATATTTTCGTTTATAAAATAATATATTAGCAGGTGAAATACTGTATGTAAAAATTATAAAGTGCAGTAGACATGTAGCATTATACGGTTTGGTATATTATACGATTTTAATGTTCTTTCGACGTTCATGAATTCCTACATTATATTTTCAATTAGTATTAACTCGCAAATATATAAAGGAGAAAACAATAATATTCTATAGTGATTGTCAATTACTTGTTATCACCAGATAACTTACAAAGCTTTGTTAAGTTGCCAAGAGGGTGTGGTGATTTTTGTAGTGTAATTTAAAATGGTGGGAAATTTGTCCACTGGGCTGCCTGCTCAATTGTTTAATATCGACACAAAAATAATTAAGGGAGGGCTCCTACTAAACTATAGCCGAGTGTTCTCAACACGTTCGTAGAATTCGAATTGAAGGAAGTATTTTCATCATTGTTAAATATTTATAGGTACTGCAGTACAGTGTGTGTCCACACATAATAATATATATTGTTACAATAAAAGGATATAAACGCCCTCGCACCAATCCATAAATGTTTTTCGTTTGAACGTGTTCAAAATGGTGTTTACTATGAAATGTAATTTTATAACAATATCTATTATTGTACATAAATTCTCACGGACACGCCATATCATATATGGCCACTATTGTAATGCAGTGTTGGTACCTACCCATATTGACCATTGTAGTGACGCTGCCAACAAGCCTCTCAATAAGTAGCCGGAACAATATGTCAATGTCACACACTTAGAATACCTTTTATTATCATTTATCACTAATGACCAGAAAATATCCAACTGAGTCGATTATCATCTTATTATTATTTGTATAGGTGTTTTATTGTTATACTTCAACTTACAAAGACTATAATAGCAGTATAAAATTATATTGTAAGAGTTTTAATTTTCTTTTCCAAATGAACACTACAATATAATATCAGCAAAATCATTTGCCCTCGTTCTGTAAATTGTTCAAAAGAATTCTTAGACATTTGCGAACGGATATCTATTATAATAGAACAGTAACAATATTGTTAAATTTCGATAATTCAAATAAACTACACACATCCGTTTGACGCAGCTTAAAATAAAATATTTATTGTTATATTAAATACCTTTATCCTCGTGACATTGCATCTATTTAATATTGTTACACTTATATATTAACTTAATTTTATAAATAAATAAAGGTATATAAGATAAAAATAAAATAGCATTTTTAATTTGAATCGGAACAAATATACATTCAACGGTTTTATTTTAAATATTCAATGAAAGCTATTTAATTCAAAATAATTTATTATTTATTATTATATTACAACGACAAACAATCAACAATTCCCTTGATTTTTTCACCATGCACGAAAAAGTCAATAGATATATTTTTGGTAAATTATTCATTGCGTGCTGTTATTAACTTGAATCACATCATCCATTATACCTATGCGAAGTCAAGACTACTCGAGCGGGTACCTACACTAAAATAATATTGTTACTTGTTACGGATATTTCTAGATGAAACGTCTTGGCATTAAAAATATAACTTATTAAATTAAAAGCAATAACGTATCTTATCTGAACAAACGTAATATGTAGGTTAGAATAGTATAGAAAGCCTAGTATAGAAATCAGTGGATAATCCTGAAAGTTTTATTTTTATGATCTTGTGATTTTCGATTCGCGTCGGTCTTAAACGATAACGTAATTTTAGATAAACGTGTGCGGTGTGCGTTATTGATTACCTATACAATAACATATCAGATTTGGATGCGTGTTACGATATTTCATTATATTATAGTGAATATAGCATGAGGAATTGTTAGAAACTATGGTTTACGAAAATGTGAAAATATTATAATAGCACACACCACTGGAAACGCGTATCGCCGCCGCCGAGGGTCGTTAAAAAAACTTACCTCCGCTTCGGTTCTTAGCGTGTATAAATATCACTGTATAAATGTATAATAGGTACTCACACGCGTCATACGAGTTAATCCAAAACGTATAAGATTATTTTTTACTACCGAGAGCAATAGTACATAATATTAATACATACACAACGACTGGATCTCGCTACAATATTTTTATATTTGTCGTCACACCGCGTCTCGGTATATTGCAGTATTATACATATAGGTACGTACGCACGCGAATACGACCGCGAGTTAATTAACGAAATTGCAATTTTTTTTTATGTCACTCCGCCGACGAGATAAAGCCCAGAACCGTTGATTGTTATTATTATATCATTATTGTTTTTTTTATTGTTTTTTATTTCCCACAGCGGCGGCGATTTAAATAGCGTTATAAACTGCGCCTGATATATGTACTGTCGCCGCGGAGTCGCGTTTCGCAAGCGTGCTAGGTATTCCCTTTCCCTCCACCCTCACGCTAACCGTACATCGAGCGCATTTCTCTATGCTAGGCTATCATAATTTTGTACATATTGCGCCGTAACATAATGTATAATATGTGTTTGCCATATTATTACGTTAAATGGTCTAAATAATGAGCTGCACAGGAGCTGAGAAAAACGACTATAGGTATTGGTGGAGCGGGGTGGTTGATAAGAAGATCACACTCGTATATATTATAATGTAATATTCTTTGCAACTCAGTCCAATATGTGACCAAACTATAGTATCAGTGTGCGACTATTGGCTAGTATATTTTTTATTTTAACTGATATTTTTTTTTATCTACCTATTTTTTAGAAACATTATTCAGAATGTCAAAATGTGTCATCAATTTTTACAAGCCTGAAATTTATTCCCAACACAAAAATAAATAATAATGATAATCGCTGCATCAAATTCCAAAATAATGAAGAGTGTGTACATTAAAATAGATAGTGTAAAATAACAAGTATAAAACGAAATTTCAAAAGACCTTTAATAAGTAAATTGTTTATGAATGCCTGTTCATAATTATTCTGCAAAGGCGATAAAAAATTAGAGTAAGCAATGCGTCGACTTAATTGCCGAGTAAACTTTAAAAGATGTATAAATCAATAGCTAAGTGTAGGTCGCACATTGGACATCGGTATAATATTATTGGTGCATAATATGTTTAATGTACATTATAATAATTTATTATTTATATGGACAATGGACATATTAATATGGTTATAGTGGTGTAGCAACAAATTATAATAATGTCAAGACTACAATAAATATTATTTTTAAAATAATATAACATTATAATATTATTTTAATATGGTAAAAGTAGGAACCTACCTACAAAACTTCGCTTTAACCGTAGTAAAAAAATCAATCACTATGTTACGTAATTTCCTTATCATTTACTACTTTACTAGGTATATCGTATATTCAGGTACTTGCAATCTACATCATCATCGTTAGATCGACGATTTATCAGGAAAATATTGTATGTATAACCGTCTCGATGATTTGATTCATGGAATTACTTAAATATAATGTGAACCGCGTTTTGCTAATGACGCAAATTTCAAGTACACTACTGATTGAGTTTCCCGACGCATGTGCTATGATCTACTTCCGATCGACTTAAATAATTATAAGTTATACTTATTAGGTATCTATGTCTACAAAAATAATACACCATAAAACCCTGATTTTTTTTTTGCCACGATATGCGTGTTTAAAATCTAGTCTACGATTTGTAATCGTTAATAACTACCTACACGTAATTATTACCCTAAGTTAGCTCGGTCGGAGAGTCACAACCGTGAGGACGATTATAAAATCGGAAAGAAATACATTATTTATGCAATAAATCGTGTGTATAGATATAACGCACGACGAAATTCGGTCGCGAATCTCAACCCCTTAAATCATATTTATGAACTTTTATAACAATAGTCTGCGCGAAACTTGACTGGCCCGCCCACCCAAATATTTGCCACGATTTCTTGTTTTCTTTCTTTCTG
>PVMI01019508.1:0-18761 GCA_008528875.1 Aulacorthum solani
TAACTACAAAACTACTAATGCTTTGTACCTATTGTTAGTAATAAGTATTCGAATTAAAATCATATCCTCATATTTTTTTCATTTGCTTATAGTTTTTAATATAAACATTGGTTTTTCGTACTCTCTATTCATGGGTGGTCTTACTTAAAAAGTCGACGATAGGTGACATTTGATCCATTAGATGAAACGGTCAAATCCAAATGGATACTGTTTATTGCCCTTTGTATGTTTACAACGATTATTTAATATGTTATACTTATTGTGGTTATTAGTTATTACGTACGTGTTGACGTTGAACAATAAAAAAGTTAACCAAAGTTAGTTACAGTAAGAAAACTTTAAAAACCTGTATGCCTAATGTATACATAATTTTTCTCAATTTAGTGATTTTGTGAGTTGACACTCGAGGAGATTAGACTAGGGCTAGCGATATTTAGTTTTTTGATACCGGTATTCGGTATTTGTTTACTACTCGTATCTTCGGTATATGAGTACCTCGGTAATCGGCATTTTCAATGAATTTAAAAGTGTTTCAACTCAGGAAAATTGCACATGAATAGCAACGGTAATTACCGAAACGGGTTTCTAAAATACCTTAAATCACCGGTATATCGAAAATACCGCCAGTCCTAGGTTAGAGTATGATAGATTAATGAACGTGATGAAAAATCTCCACTGTCGTCTGCAAGCTGATGTATATTTATAGATATTTTACAGTACTTGGAATACGATAATGCAGTTAAAAATGTATGCAATTACAAAATAAATCGTATGTTAGAAATCACTAAAATACTATGTACCTACCTACCTATTTTATTATGGCAGACATAATAAAATATTGAACGATATTAAGATAGGACTCAATGCTTATTGGCCATTACCTAAATGCACTTTGTTTAATGGTTGCATTAGAATAACATTGAGGTAAATATCGTAAATAATCATTGTAATAGTATATTCGTCAGTTAATTTTATGGGGTGCAATTTTAATATGATGAATATTACTTCATTCTGTCAGCTTGCAAAACAAACTTAACGACAATACAAAGTTTTTTTTTCACTCTAGATTAGTGATTACTATTAACATTCACATAGAATTATTAAGTGGAAAATGTCGTGTCTGTGGAATTACTCTATTGTTACAAAATACCTAAAAAAAAACCGCGAAACTTTTCCTATTAAATTGTTTAAGTCCCATCTGTAATTTTTAGAACACCAAAGTCTAGATATTATACGTGAATTCTCGTTCGAAATGTTTTTAAACAAATGAACGACCAGGCGTAATTCCCCTGGAGAATAACGACGTGCTCGACACTGAATGTACTTGTCATTTGGGATTTTAAATTATTAGAAAAAAAACGTAACATTTTGTTATTCGAAGAAAAGTCCATGTGAATAATGACGCATAAAATAGAAATAAAAAATATTTTTTTATATTATTAACATATTACATAATACTGAATTGACCTCAAGACTAGTAATTTATTTGAATTTTTAAAATATGACTTTGAATAATAATTGTTCCATTACTCACTATAATTTTTTTTTTTTTTGAGTATACAAATATTTTTTTTTGTTTTAAATTTCAAAAAAATTTCAAAAATTTTTTTTAATACTAATGGAACACAATAATTGTTTAGACAGTTAAAATTATAAATTTGTTCAATAACGAATCAACCTTATTTATTTTGTTAAACGATATAATCATTATTGTTGTTATGATCATCATATACCTTATACTATTTATTTACAAAATAATGTTTTATTTAACTGGTAAGTATTGTAGGTATGCAAATAAAATGAAGAGTGTATTCACACTTAACGACACGTAAAATTGATAAATTATTTATTATAAAACGTTTATATAATATACCGCACGTGATGGATTTCAATTTTCAATTTTATATTTTTATCTTTGTAGCTCACATTAATTCGTATAATTTTAACTCGGTCTTCTTGATACCTATATATATACACTTGTATTTAAAAGTAATAAAAATCGCAATTAATCATTGATTCGAAAGTAGTAATATGAGAATTTATCGTCACGAAAACCGCAACGATAATTTGTGTCACGACCATTGAGTAGGGACCAAAAAATGAATATATTATTGTGTATAGTTTTGAATAAATTGAATTATATAACAATTAGGTGATGTTTTGGGTGTGGACTATTTTTTTTAAAAGGTGATCATGTAAAAAAAATCTAACTCAGTTATTATGTTTGTTGCAATATGCTAGACATAAATAAATTGTTATTATTTATTGAAAATCCAAACGAACATTTTATTTTTTGTTTTAAAAATTAAAAGTTCGTAGTTGAACATGACCTCTTATATTATGTTTGTTTGCATGATTTCAATATAATATTTATATACAAGATTTTTTTTAAAACCGTATTATCGTATGGTTCATATTATGTATAGGTATATGTCGTGTTTTATAAAGTCACCCGAGGATCTTATAGCCGATATATTGGTACATTAACTGTATAATACACTCATAATTTTTCGGAACAATTTGCTATCAAACACTCGTTTACCGAAAATATTTAGGTGGTTAACGTAATTTTGACAAAACGAGGTACGAAAAACACCAAAACAAATGTTCGCAAGACGCTGCACCCGAAAAAATCTACAAGACACCAAGACACGAACGTACAGACGATATCATAACAATAAATTATCATTATCTAAACCGTCATCAACCGGTGGTGGTTCCAATTGTCCGGTGAAATATCGCGGTGCAGTCTCGGTGTGCGGGCTAGATAATAACGCATTAAACGCAATAATAATAATAATATACTTAAATCGCCCATATAATAATATATTAGGCGACGAAATGGCCGTAAGGCAAGTTTTATTTTCGTCGTTAATAATTTAAATCTCCGTTCTTCCATCTTACACATTATACGGGACTTAGGAGGTTAAGATTTTACTATTGAAGAACACTTTACTATATTTGGGAATAATACGAAGACTTGTCACGCTTGTGATCTGAACGGGTAAGCACGGTATAATCAAGAATTTGTGCTCCCAACCTACACAAAAAAAAAATGCTGGTATGTATACTATAAATAATAAAAATGAAAAAAAAACACTAAATCAAATATTGTATACATAACTTAGGCACATATACATTATTATTCTATAGTAGAGGTGTACAATACTAAAACATAATTTATTTATTTTCTCTTGTTTTTATCTCAAATGTTATTCCACGTTAGCATTTATTAACATTTGGAATGAAATTTTTCAGTAAATCGAGAAAATTTCTGAATTCCAAACTAGCATAATAATAGCTATAATTTATGTATAAATATATATATATATATGGACTTCGGAGCCAATTGAGAATGAATCAGTTAACATGTTCGAAGAAAAAACCAACGTTACATTTTTCAATTATTGCTCTCTCTATTTCTCTCTCTTGAACTTTACGCCTTAAAGACTTTTTAGAATTCATTTATTCCGTTTTGCACAAGATTGATTGATTTTCACAGTCGTGAGGTTATTATTGATCGGTACGATTGTGTTTAACAGACAAGGTTTCTTGTGTTAACGACCGAGAGAAACAAATTTTAGATATTTATTTAATGGTTTTAATGTTTTAAACATTTATATTTTTTCTACATATAACAATAACATATCAGGTAATATTAAGTGATAATTGATAAAAAGTGCAGTATTGATTTATTATACCAAATTAAAAAAAAATAAAACTTAATTTATGCAAATAAACGGATTCAACGACTTTTGTTGAACAGGACTTACAATTTTGAAGTGAAAAAAATTAGAAGAATTAGCATGTAATTAAAAATTAAATTTTTTAAAGGTTAAAAACTGTCATGTGTCAAAAAGGGATGGCAAGTTTAATATACAATGAATTATGGTTAGTTAAAAAGTTAAACAATTTAAGCAAATAATTAATTTCATTTCTGTTTTTATATTTAAATATTTAATGTTTATTATCTAATGTATTAAAGGTATGGTTTGCATTAATGCATTATTAATTTTTAATCTTAAATTAAAATATTTTATTATGATTTAAATATAAATTTAGTTTATTTAATCAACCATAAAGAAGAATAAACTTATTAAGACGTTAAAATAGTTTCGTTTTCTAAGCGCATGAATTCATCAATGTTATTAAAATGTATACAAAAAAAATTATGTAATAATATTTCATAAAATAATAAATATACGTTTGCACTCAGAACGAAGCGAGAAATATGAATTTTATATTTTCAGTGAAGTAAAAAATATATTTATTTTAAAAGACTGTTTTAAATTGTCACCTTTTCTGCGAACACATTTCGGCTAGAAAAAGAAAGCACTCTGAAAGTTATAAATTGTCCAGTTACCCTATCAATCGATTTTTAAATATAGTTGGAACTTTCATTTTTTAATTTTCCCAATAATTTATCCATGCTTGAGAACTTTTTTTAATCTACTCAGTTGATTGTCTTCAAAACATTTACCCTTCGAAAATCGACAAAAATATCATGTTGAAGCAATACAAAAATTATAATCAAGCACAGGTTTTTAGTTGATGACCGCTCAAAGTCATTTTTAATACTATGATCCATTATTCCTTTCAGCCTGCAATCACACACCGTGGTAAGTAAAGATAGATAAGTTGAATCAGTGGACCTGCACTAATAGTTACAATATTGAGGTATCACGAGCCTTTGGTGGCAGTATTGTGCTAAACAGTTCTCACCCGTTCCCGGTTTCAAAAGGAAAATAAAAAGGTATCACGAGCCTTGGACCAATATTTAGGTATTATGCAATCCCAACTACACCACCCCGAAAACTGTGTATTATACTTCTTTTTATAAAACAATTTTATTCCATACAATAATTAAGTTACAATATTAAATATGCAGTTGAATCAGCTTATTATGATTAATTACACATAACATACTACGATTTTTCGGATAAAACGTTCCAGCCATGTACGGCTGGAATAATAGCATATATATGGTATGTTTGTTTTTGTCTTCCGGATATAACGGAGTTCGCATAAAACCATATAATTCTGTAGGTCGTTATTAAGAAGTCGTTATTAGTGGATTTTACTGTATTTCATAGAAAGTAATTAATAATACATTTAAAATAATAATAAAATTCAAACGAAAACTATGGAGTAAATGTTTTATAAAAATATGTATGTATGAATTTATGATAAGAAACAATTTTAAAATGCTCTTGTAACCTGACATGTTTATTCGTGTAGATACGTTAGATTTTGTAAGACCAAATTTATCATTATCTGATTCTATTATATTAATAAAAATCCAATATATTAGTTTAGTATTTTACCCGGCTTTTATTTCAGCATGTTCTTCGGTTTCTGGCCATATATAGCTCAGCGTTTCACAACTTATACTGTCTATGGGTCGCTGTTCATAAACTATTAACAAGAAAAATTATCTGAATTGTAAAAATAAAATATATAAATAAATAAAATACAAAAATAATTTTAAAAGTAAATCGATTGAAAATTCTCAAGTTATATTTTATTTGATAATATAATAGGTACAATAATAATGTGAAGTATGACTAGTGTGGAACATAGGTATTAGTTCAATATATAGTAACTTTTGTATTTGCTTTTGTATTATTTTATTACGATAGTGGGAAATTTGTTGTCTTATCGGTAGATGCGCTAATTACTTTCGACAGTATCATCGTGTCTACATGTCGATTGGACATATAGTATTGAACAGTAAATAAAGGCTACAACAGTACAAATTAAATTATTATTTTTTCTATTATCTTAATTTGAGTATTTTTTTATAATTTATTTCAAACTTCACCGAACTTCGAAATATTTCAATTTAAAAATAATCTATATATTTAACACAAATATTTAACTAATAGTACATTATTCATTATTCAGTATTGTATTGTATTAAAATAAAATAATAAAATAATTGGTAATAAGAAAAATGATTATTAATGTTATTATATTATGGCATACGTCTTCGTAATTGTTCACCTTATGCTCGCCTACCCAATAAAGAGTAAATTTGTAGGTCACCATAAGAACAAGTAAGTTGGGAAACACTGAATTATAGTATAAACTTTTTTTTACGTGTTTGTTAAGTGAAATTGAAACTGAAATTAGTGAGATGTATATTTCACACATTTTATAGAGCATTTTATAGTTTATATATTTCTTGTAAAAATACATCGTGACTTACAGTTGTTATTACCTATATATGGTATCAAGAGTTACTATAATATAATTTTTTTTAATACCCATTCTTTATTATGAAAAATTCTAATTAAATTAATTTTTTTACAACAATTTAATAATTGTTATGAAATTTAGTTTTTAATTTTCAAGATAATTATTATTTTTATCATATTGTTAAAACAGTTTTTAAAAACAAACTGAAAGTGAGTTAAAATGGACTAAGTTAAAGCAAATTAAGTTTTCGGTTTTGTTAGAATAATAGTAACGTCAGCAAAACACATATATCTTGCTTTAATCAATCTCGATTAGAACAATAATTTTTTTTATGAAAATTCGTAAAAAATATATATTTGTGGAGCTCTTAGCGAAGATTAAAATATCAATTCAAAATAGTATTTTTAAACTTTATTGTTAATTTCTTACGAAAGTAGATTTATTGTTAAAAATTAATTTATCTACAAATAATAAACATTGAACCCTAAGTTGACGTACTCTATGTAGTGCCCATTCACAAAATAGTAAACTCCTTTCTTCATCACCTGCATTCAAATTTTGTGCAAATTTTGTTTTGTAAAGCTTTATAGTATGTTTTTTTGTTACATTCTATAAATGTACCATTTGCTTACTTAAACCTCTATGCACCGATGATATGTAGGTACGGATAATTTTAGAACTTGAAATTTTATTTACTTTTACTTAAACAATTTTCTTTCTAATTTAATATATTTTTTTTAAAAACTATCTTGCATAGAATATGATCGAAAAATGAATCTTTTTGAATGAATTTTTTGAAAATTAGTTATGTAAAATATGGAATTGAAAATTTTTGAATTTTTGAAAAAATTAATTTGAATTTTCATAGTTATTAGTTATTACAGCAAAAAACCTGCATTTAAATATATTTATTTGCCAAGAAAATACTAAGGGTGGTGACTGGTGAGGGACTTTTGGGAATACTATAAAAAAAAAATAATAACTACCTGCGATATTTATAAAAAAAATCACAAAATATCACAATGAATTATGAATATTACTATGTAATTATATAAAAAAAAAATTCTTATAAATGTTGTAAGGATTATGGATAGCCTTGATTACCCTCAATTTGTTGGATAATCAATCTAATACAAAATGTTCTATAATAACGTTATTATATTATTCATCGTTATCGTTACGTAAGCAGAGATTTGACTTGTATCCCTACTTCAATAATTAATTTTCAAAGAAGTTTGAAAATCAGTATTTTACGCTTAACATTTTTAAACTATGTCAATATTATTATTATTATTATTTATTAGATTGTATCTACAAAATTATAATATTATAAACGTTTCGGTAAAGGCGTTGGGCAATTTTTAAATACGGTTGGGCATATCGTGATCGAGTGGAGAGCTCTTTGGTGGGAGTGTGTGAGCGGTCACACCACTGTAATAATTGCTGCCTGTCTAAAATTAGTGTCAAGCCGCTCCTTTGATTCCTTGTTATCTCGGTTGGTGACCACTCGAAAATTAAGCAACATCACACTTCACGTCCTATATATAATAATATATTCAAACGTTAATAGTCGTGAAATAAATCTGAAAATTGTATAATATTGTTCACTCGACGGTGCATTGCCGTGTTGCATAAACAATTGTTTAGTTTAATGATTCGGTAAAATTTAACAGATCAATTGTGGACTGGTAAATCAAATTCATATAGGGGGCCATTAGCTAATTTTTGACTCATTAAATATTTAGTGACTATCTATGTGACATAGTCACAAGTAATATAATTTTATAATATATGTATAATATAGGTTATGTCATTTGTTGTAATATGTTTTGATAAGACGAAATAATACACAATAAGTTAGTGTCCAAATTTGATTTAACTTCAATATAAATACTAAATAAAACTATGTACAAAGCTACAAAACTATACAAAGCTTATATTAGCTATATTTTTATAACTGTAGAAATGATTTAGTTTTTAAGCATAATTTATTGTTCACAAATATTTAGAACATTTTTTAGAGAAATTATGGTGCAATTTTACAGTGTAGTTGTAATTCGCTAGGAATATTTATCAATATTTTTAATAAGTTTTAATTTATATCAAAATTTAGAATAATATACTACCATTCTATTTAGATTTATATGATGTGATAGAAGTGTCCGAAACCCATCCTATATATTCCTATGTAGGTTTAAGTCTCGTTTTTTTTTGTTTCATGTTGATGTCATATCCTATATATTTACATTTTTCTAATTTATTAAAAAATGTATAGATTCTGAACCTTTCGATCTAAATAATTTACAAATTAAGAACAATAAAAAAGATATATTTTTAACGAAAAAATATGATAAGATATAAGTACTACGTACAATATAAAGAATATTTTTCTTTTAAATAAAATATAAAATATTAAATTACAACCAAGAACAATAATAATATAATATAGAATTATTACAAATTTAATATTTTTGAACTATTTCAATCATAGTTGCTTACTGATTAATTATAGGAACGTAAGTCTACTATGTATCTTTTTTTACACATTAATTCCTTAAATCCATAAGACTTAGGTAGATTACTGAGATAGCGATAAATTTTCCAAAAACGACATCCCCTTTTAAATTAGTTGCTTCGTGTTATTTTACATTGTACTAAATTCAACCAGTCCATTACATTTTCTTACCAACGAATTCAAGTTTCCACAGTCAAGTGATTAAATTATCAACTTATCAAGTAAAAAATCTCAAATCTAAATGATAACTCCAATTCACTCCACATAATCACCCATTATTGTATAATACTAGCAATTGATTTTTTTTTTTTTCATATTTTATTACTTTAATGACACGACGTTAATGCGGAAAATTTAAACTATTTTAGTTACTCAATAATGTAGTAATATTTCTTATAAAAATGTCTGCAATATATTACTAAAGCTGGAAAATGGGAATTAACGAGTTAAAAAGTTAGTTAACTTGTGTCAAGCCTTGTGTAGTAACTTAGTAATATGTGAGCTCAAATCATGTGACGAATAAATTGCTTGGAAAAAAATGTCAATGATGTAGTTTACACTAAAATATATAGTAAACTCTATTAACATTTGACTAAAGATAATTAAATAGACCTATAATGTAATAAATGTATTTTTAATTCCGCATAAATTAAATTACTTCGTATGACCATTGATTAAACCAATGGTATGATCAATTTAAAAAAAAAAAGCTCAATACTTGTTGCAGTGTGTAATACTATAAGTGATGTTTAATATTATGCTGAATGATAATTATTGTTAACAACTATAAAAATTATACCAATAATTCAGTCACCACTGTGTAAGTATCATTAGTTTCCTATAAATAATAATTTCTAAAAATAGTATGTTTAAATCAATATAAAAGTCAATCTCATATAATGTCTTATATTTTCTAAACCGTAGGCTAAATTAGTCTAAAAAAAATTTAAATTGCCAATTAAAACTGGATATATATTTGAAGCCGTGTGTAGTATAACAGTAGGTAATATTATATTGTTTCTAATAAAATACAAATAATATTTAACACGGAAAAATCAGATTACAAGTAACAATAACTTAAAAGAAAACTAAAAGGATTTCCCGACTTTAACTACTATAGTGATTAGTAGTATTTTTTTCTTTCTATTGATTTTATTATTATTATTAAAGTTCCCGTGGCAGTCGGGAAATGTTTTTAATCATAATTGAAACTTGAAATTTGATGTATTCTCGTTACATGTCCACAGAAACTTCTTAAATAATAATCAAATCAATAAAAATAAATAATATTAGAATATTTAAAGATTCTAATAAAATCGGACATTAGTTAACATGTATAGAACAATTTTTTTTTTAATTTATAAAATAGTACACAATGTTATTGTAACGCTCACCTTTAAACATTATGGTAATTGGAATTATTAAAGCATGACGAACAAACAAAACTTTAGAGTTGTAAATTCATTCCAGTTCTAAGTAGGTACCTACTGAATGCAATAAAAAAACTTAATTTTCCATTTTTATACATATTCATTACATGGTAAATATCGGAAATCAGTATCAAAATCTAGATTAAAAAAAAAATAAAGTATAATAATAATATACTGAGGGAATTTTAAAGCTATTAATCCTGAGTTCCTTTTTTAAATGGAAAATATAAATGTAAACTGTTTTTATATTACCATTCTGCATTCAAGTATAATTTTAAATATAAAACACTGCTCAACCATATAATAAACAAATTATCAAATTAAAATAAATAAATATTTTCCTAAATAACTATTTATGTTTTCAGCATCACTTTTCAAAATGTCTTTTTTTCTTCGTTATACCTACCTATTTTTCAATATTCGATTAATAAAATAAAATTATTCAAAACGTAATAATTATACATATTATTATATTTATTGTGTAGATGCTTTTTGAAAACTTACAAAAAAAAACTGTTTTTATATTTGATTGATAGAGTGCTTAACAGTGTTGAGTTTGTCATTCTATCTTCAGTTACTTGAACCTCTTAAGATTTTTTCAAAACAATTACAAGTAAATAGCATTAACAGTTCATCTGACAATGTAAACCTAATAACCCTTTCCTTTTGGAGAGAAAATTTCTCAAAGCATTAAGTTACAATATCCCAAATAGAGTACTTTTTCTGAACGAAAATCAATACCATAAAATATATAGTGTATCTATTAGTGTGTATTGTTCATATAAAAATCAAGAATTATCGATAAATAAAATACAATCAATAATTTAAATAAATAATTTAAAAATAATTGTTTATGCATGTCTACATTTAATTAAATAACTATACCATTATTACATTACATAATCATATATTATGGGGTGTATAATTGTTTTGTTTCATAATTTCAGTATAATAATGATAATATTTTTATCTACATGAATACTGAGCCCCACTCGGGGAAGTCACGTGGGGTCGTGGGGGCCCAGGACTCGTGTGGAGTCCCAGAAATATGGGTTATGGATGATAAGCTAACTGAAAATTTATACATGACACGAATTTGTATTTTACATTAAATTACTTACTTTTTGAGACGAGAACCTATAGAAGGCTAGAATATATTTTATAACAAAGAAATAATTTCAACATTTACCACATAGATACAACTTGTACGAAATATTATCATAAACAAACAACAAATTTAAGTCATTAATATTCTTCATTCAAATAAATCAATATATTATTTTTTTTTTCGTGTATTTTGAATTTATAGAAGTAGATCAGTGCAATTGTGTTAGTATGTTTGTTGTAATATTAAATCTTAATATTATAATAAACTGTTGACGAGAACATAATAGATAATGAAAATATGTACTAAAATAGGCACTAAGGTACACATCAATACATCATATTATAAGAAAAATATATATTTATGTTGCATTATTTTATACAATATTATTTTGGCTTCACAGAAGTAAGTATTATTATGTGCATAAACTTATGACAAATTATACGAAACATTAAATATTTTTAAACGTTTTGTTTTTATTGTTTTAACATTGACCTACAATGTAAATAACATCAACATCAAAAAGTTTAAACATTAAACAGCAGAATATTAAAGTATAGTATTTTGAGATTTTCAAATAACAATATCATTTAAATTGAATGATTATTACCTAATGTATATTTAATTACTGGTCGTTTAAATAAAAAGGTATATGCAGTGTGGAATTCAAGACGTATTTTTCATCATCGACTACTTACTATTAATTTAAACTTATAGTATAAAATACATTTTAAGACAAAAAATAATGATACTTTGAATTTCATAATTTGAAGTATAATACAACTATTATGCAGATCACAGACAATCATAGAAAATAAAATCTATAATCAACAACAAATTTAATTAAAAATCCAGTTAACTATTATTTTGTGCTCACTTAAGTAAGCAAAAATTCTTTAAGTAAAAAAATATTAAAATAAAAAATCAAATAATATGTTTATACTTATCATAAAAAAACATAAACAATCATTCAGTGTAAAATATATTAACGAATATTTATTTCATTTATTTTTATCACATATCACATTTGTTTTGTTTTGAAGACTAGGAAACAATTTAATTTTTACGTACTCATAAAAATAAATATTTAACTAAATAAACATCAACCGTGGAAACAAATAATATACTTTATTGATAGTAACAAAGTAGTGACAAAAGTTAAAAAAAAAAACTAAACATATTTAATAAAAATAATCAGTTTCAAAAATGGAATTTTTATATAAAATACGGCTTACTATATTTTCGAATTATGATCTGCATAAAAAATATCCAATATTATACACTTGACCTAACTTACATTAATTTTGAATATAAATAAATAAATATTATGTTAAGTTTTAATTTTAAACTTTATAATATTAATTTATAATACTCAGCAGTTGTACAAAAAAATAAAAAAGTGACAAAGAATGCATAACCTTTTATTTTACTTTTGAAAAATATGTTAATAAGTTTCCAACACAATCATTAGATAGACCTATAATCATAAAATGTAATTAAAATTCCATTACTGTGATAATTATTATGGTTTTTTAAATGATATTAAAATATTTGGAAGACAAATAATTAAATAATGAACTTAATTTTATATCACAATGTGTTCAACAACCTATAATTTATAACTATGTACTATTGTTGGACTTCAGTTTTTCATTGGAATCTTGTAATTTACTATTTTCTCAGTTTAGTGTAAATTATGCTTAGGTAATTGTTTTTTCTCATACGTAAATTGAATATTTAATACTAAAACTATTATAATAATGAAATATGGTTGAAATGTAATTTGTGTAATTATGTAAGATGAATTAACAACAAATAGTAAATTATGTTATGCTTAAGTCAATAATGCATATATATAAAAATGTAGTTCAACTAGTCATGTACATTATGTATACATGACGTTATGGTGTCATATATTACAGTATAAGATGAACATTGATGGAAAAAATAACAAAGAAATCGAAAATATTGTATTTTGTATAAGTGATAAACGTATACTAGAATGAATGAAAATAATGGCACGTCTTTGCCAAAAACAAACTTACGGGGTCAAGATTTTGATTATAATAACAAAAACCCTGACTCTGGTTTAATGGAGTTTTACTTTTACTGTTTCTTTTCTCGATACATACCATGTCATTATGTATATGTATTGAACACATATGAATGGCATGTACACGTCTACGTGATCTAAATTCCAGAAAGTTGACGGAATTCATGGAGACAATTTTCAATTGTACAACGACAATAACACTGAGTACGCATTTCAATGCCACGGGAAATGAGCATGGCGTACTCGAATTGTATTTATTTTTCACGTACTCCAACACAAACACACACGCAAACAACACATTTTTCAACCCATATATTTACTGTACATGAAAATAAAAAGTTTATTATTGAAAATAACCATAATATATACGTACATGATATCGTGATCGCGTGACGCTATGCAAAAAATTGTAAATAAATAGTCAGAGTAGCCGCTGTGGCACCATAAACATTATATTATTCATCAATTACCAAAGTATCTGTCATTAGATATTTTAGTAGGCAGCAATTATATCGATAAAGATAATTATTGCTTCATCAATATTAGCACTTAGATACTAAAACACGAATCAGGTGAATCACTAAAGAACACATTAAATGGATGCCTAAAATAAAATACAATTTCACCTACGATGATTGTCATAATATTATGATTATGCCCAAATGAAGAGCATTTTTCAATTCTAAAAAATATAGTACGATATAATTTAATTTTTTTGAATTTGTTTTTATTGATCTAATGCCCGGAAACTATGACCATTAATTGTTTGTAGGGGAAAACGGTTGATTTGAAACATGTAAACATGTATGTATGTGTGTGGCAAGGATGTGACGCTAAATACCTGGGTGGTCACCCATCAGAGTGCTACGACGGCCGGTACGCTCAGAGCGTAGAGCCGCAGATTGAGTGTACCTAACCTCACCAAGCCACATAGTTTAAATTTACAATTGAGAAAAACATTAAAATAAAACAAAATGCAACGAGATAACAACCGCATTATTATTATTTTATTATTGCGCAAATTTCAAAAGGGAATCAGTGACTACTACAACTCGTACCTATTACAAAACTTTTATCCCGATGATTTATTTGACAATAAGTTGTATTAGAAATAACGAGAATAGCTTTTAAGTTTGCTTCGTTTTATATATTTGATTTATACTAAAACGTTGAGACCTAAGTCACTGTCAATAACATATTATATTATTACATTTACTTTCTTAAATGTTTTCTTTGAGTTTAGTTTTTTCACCAGACATATATTATGTAGGTATATTATAATATATATTTGTAATAATCTTGTCTATTATGAACCCTGTTTATTTAATGCATAATTACAACATAGAAATATAGAAATATTAGTTTAATTGTTGATTGTCTTACTTTATCACAAAAATGTTTGATAAAACCTATTAGACATTTAGAATATATACAACGCTTTATGTAAAATACAAAGATATAAGTACAAAATATTTTGTTCTCTTCATGCCTGAATTATATTGTAAATAAATTATGATCATTAACTAATACGAATAAATTATATCTATTATTTACACTTTAATCTTTTGTAGGTTTATTTTAAAATAGAATATTAATTATATTCTTAGCTGAACTCCTACAATTTTCAAGTATAGTTTGTAAGATATATCTAATCAAAGAAAGTAGGTACTAATAGGTAATGTACAAACTTTAGAAGTCTTACCCTAGTTGTCCCGGAGGACTAATTCGCATGGATCTATAGATTTTAAGGGCACGTACTACGTAGTTCGTAGGTACCTATGTTAACTTGATAGTCGATAAAGATATTGTAATATTTTTCCAGTCGATTTTTGTTCCATAAATGCGCGAATAACCGTGTAGGCAACAGCGTTGTGAATACATCCCCCATAAATGATTATCCGGCTGGCGGAAATGTTCTGCACTTTAGCGCATAAATGTTTATTTGTCCATATCCTTATACATTATACATACATATATATAAATTAATGTCCGTTTAAACTTGGAAACTATTTACTACCTACGTGAAGCTGACACTACAAAGTTAGCACAACAATCTAAAACCACTCCAACAAAGTCTTCTTGGACTTGTTGGACGTTTTTTCACATGTGTTGGAAGCTATTTTAAAAGAGCCAAGTAGCACCTAATTTTGCATACATATTCCTTGAGGCTTGAAGATTGTTTATAGCCTCGTTTATCGACCCATATAGGTTAGAGATCTGAGGTGACTCACACATGAATCCGTTTTGGCTCAAGAAAATCGAATTCTCAACAAAGACCTAACTGTTTATCAAAGTCAAAGTCGAAGACCACTTGACAAGAAAATTGTGCTTTTGAAAGAAATTATATCTGCATTGTAGCCAAGTCTACTCTTTCTTCAGTTCATAATATCACTTCACTCCTGTCTCCTACGTTCATGAACAACAATGATCTTTTATTTTTATTTCTTAACTCTTGGGCAGTTTCTGAATTGGCCTATTGTGCATTGTCAACACCTGCGCAGAGACCGAACACGACCTTTCGTTTTTTAGTGTTGACATTTTTTTAATGATGCATTAGGCAAACCCATTACTATTTCACGCATTTGACCTTCTCTGAAATAACACTAATTATAAGACATTTTAAATTTGAAGATATTCGCCTTTATTTGCACTACATGGCTAAACTTTATGCAAAATTTCATGTTTCTGTTCATACAGGAAGTGTCTTATAATTTCGATGATGAGTCAGTCAGTCAGTATACTTAAGTCAGTAACAAAATTGTAAACTTTGAATGCGTTGCATGTTGAACAGCTTAATATTATGGGCTCAACTTTTTACACTGTTCAAAGCCCTTTCGAATAGCTAGTTTATATATTATGCTAATAGCAATCAATGTTTCGAATTTCAAAATCGAAGAAAGCCACGAAGCTGAGATAAGAGGGTTACAGCATTTAGCTTGAACTTGGCCTGGCGTGCACTCCGATATTTTTTTGCTTATATACTAACATAGGGTTGACGCCAATGGTTACAGACTTAAAAGACCCCTTTAAATAATAATCTATATATTATATAATATAAATTAATATATGTGCGTCACTTAATTATTAATAATAATAATTAATATTAATTATTGATATTATTATTATAGTTACTATTCGAAAACTACCGACTTTGAAGGAAAATCGAAAAATTGTTGTTAAAAGTATTGGGAATGTTTGGACAGTAGCTTGAAGCACGTTTAAAAAAATATGCCAAGTGCTATATCCGAACTGGCAGAGACGTATTTCCCATCTCGGTTGAGTTAGCTTACACACTGAGGTACACCGACGTCGATTTTGAACGCCATGAACTGAGGTACACTAAAACTGAAATACGCATATAAAACGCCTTATTTTATAAAAATGAAATCATCAATTATATTATATTAAATTATGATAATTGCGTACCTAACTCTGATGACGTTATATCTTAAAGAATATACGTGCATTACAATGCCACAGATAATCGTCTACTTTGCATGCACGTGATGAGTATTCCGTAGGGGCGCGTTCGGTAAATCGTCTAACCCAAGTTATCGTAAAACAATAGTACGAGAAATACAGTGGCCAATAAAAAAGTAATGAAATTAATTCCGTATAATATTTTTCTTTGGATCCTTGGCTCACCACGGCATTGTTTTTTTGCAAATAAAAATAATGCTATATACCTCTGGACTTCAAGAGATCCCTTGACCACGTTTTATTTCTAAAACTCACGAGACTATAAATTGGTACCTAATTGCTGAGCATGTGAAATGATTAATCTCGTTTAGTGTAATTTATATAATGAGCTATATCGATGACTGCATAATAACTGGAGTGTGTGTATATGTTCATATAAAATACAAATAACAATACAAATGCTCCATGTAATGGAACTTTATGAAAAAAAGTTATAATTTGTGTTTTCCTTATACATTCTCAAAGAAACAATTTTGTTTTTTCTCCCAATTACCGTTGGTTTTTACCGAAACAAATTTTCAAAGTTTAAATGTTAATAAAATAGTTCTGACAAAAGTTAGTTTTAAAACATTTTGTTATTAAATTTTTTTTGTATGATTTCATTCGACAATAATTCTCTTAAAAGATTACAAAGAAACAACAAGAAGTACGGCCTAAACAATAATAGAATTATATAATATTATGTTTTTGGACCTCAACCACACTCATTCTTTATCACAACACCAGTGACTTGACTAAATATACATAACTTTTTGGGGTTTAACCACCACGGAGAATGGCATTAATAGAGCGTTGGTTTAAATTATCGTAAAACTATTTATTTTATACTATTTAAATTTTTAACTAGCCCGTTTTGGTTTTGTTAAAATTCTTAAATGAAACGATTGATATATATAACTTTATCAATATTCTATAAGTGCCAATAGATGATGAATACTTTGTTTGTCACACAATAATTATGCACCCAACTCTGCTCTTGCCTGTGTTCTGGTACATAGGTAGACAATTTTTAAACGTATCTACATTCGTGCCTTCAAACAGTATATAAGTAATTAAGGTTAAAAAATAGTTCAATTAGTTGTTAATACACGAAAGTGGTAGGTAGACAAAGTTTTGTAAGAATTAAATCAACCAACAACCATGAGTTCTTCTAAAATAAACGGTTTAGTAAATTCAAATTAAATACCAGTGGAAAAAACTGCATAGGTTAGATGAGATCAATTAAACGAAATAATTAGTTCCCACTACATTTTTATTGCAGCCTATATGTATTGACAAAGGAAATAGTAATGCATATGAAACCCTAAAGCAGCATAACCTAACCTATCTAGTATAATATATCGATGATATCGGTGACAGAAAGGTTTTCAGGGTATTTTAAAGGTTAATGATATAAGTTTAAACTAATCAACTATCCAAATAATTATTTATTGCAACCCGAATGAATTGGCGAAGAAATTATCGACGCATCTGAAAACGTAGTGGAGCCTAATAAACCAGTAATTATCGACGATGCCAGTGACAAAAAGGTTTATAATGCATTTTAATACGATAAATATAACATTAATTGAATAAAAACCATATATACGACTTACCTCTATTTTGCCTATAAGAAATATTTACTTTCTTTTAAATATTTCATAAGTAACAAATTAAGTTTTATAATAAACTGATAAAATTTTATTTGGCAGCTGAAACTATTTTTCTGAATCCTCACATTTAGCTAATGTTATGTGCATGCATGTTAATATTTAGGATATGTGTCGAGATCGATTTAAGAATTTTAGGTATTTTGTCAATTTTACGTAATTTTTCTTTTTTATAGTTTAGATATTATGTATGTTTCTTTAAAAAAATTTTTTCTTATACTTATTTGTTATTCATAAAACTAAATAATTGTTGATTAATTTTTATTTACATAAGATTGTTTGTTTACTAATTCTTTTTATAATTGTATTTGCTTATCAAAAAGGCATTATG
>PVMI01019522.1:0-12467 GCA_008528875.1 Aulacorthum solani
TGCCAATCATCAAGATCTGGTCTTCAAACATTTTTATTCAAAGCCTTTTAAAAACTAATATTTCTTAAGGATCAAAAGGATATAATTTTTAATTTAAAAATATAATAAATAAAATAACTAAAATAATATTGAATGGATAAAATAGTCAAATTAAATTTCATATTTTTTAGTTTAAACAATAAAAAAATAGTAAATACCGATTTCAACACACCCAATGTAAACATTGAATAATGTACACTCTTTAATAAATTTCAAATTTTATTGACATTTATACTGAATAGCACATTAAATGATAGTCTAAAATATTTATGATGCAAACATAATAATTATAGGTAACAATATTTTTTTAACTTATAATTAATTGGAAAAAAATATTGGGTAATAGTTGAAAAAATTTAACTATTATTTTAATTTGACTTGGAAACATGTAGCATAATACAAACAAAAACATTACAAATAGGTAGTTAATTGGGATTAATATTTCATATACAGAATATTAAATCATAGACTTCTGCAAACATTTTTAAATGAGTTATATACACACCATATATTTTATAGAATATAATTAAAAACAAAGAACTATGTAGTTATTTAGTAATGAGGTTGGCTATCACGCAATATACGGTCTACCAACATTGTGTGTACTAGTCAGGTTCAGATTGGGTTGACCAAGGGTCTACCAAGACAATTTTGGGATGGTCAAGAGTGTTTGGCCGTTTATTTTATAATATATGATAATGATAAATTAGTATAACATTGGTATAAAATATAATTAATTGAATTATTAAAGTGTACATTAGCTATAATCAAAGGCTAGAAACTCGGTGGACCCGAATTTTGCATATCTGGCGCTAGTACTACATCCAATCATGATACTCATATTATTTATTATTTTAAACCAATTTATACATTTTGCATCGTCTAGTAAAACAAATTTTATCTTTACATCTCTCAGTGCTTATGTTATAAAACCAATTCTATTATAATTACCAACTAAACAACAGTTAAGTTGGTTTAGTGGCCCTTGTGGTGTAGTTTAATGAATGACTTCTTCTATACACTATTAAACATAAGAACATAAGAAACACAAAAACATAAGAAGTAACAATAGAGGTAACCAGTTTTTCTCTGGTGGATGTCCCATTTGTCCCCCAATTGAGTAAGTAAGTCATCTGATCGCCTGCCATGTTGTATAGTCACACCCTTACACACAAGTTAGATGCCGAGGTTACTTATTATGTTCAATACAATATTGTATAATAGATGATCAACTTTTTTAAATACTTGTAAACAAATTTAATAGTACTTATGCCTAATATTCTTAACTGAAGAACCCAGTAACAAATAATAATTATATAATTGGGTAAATATTTTATCCTTTTTATCCAGCATATTGAGAGATGGCTGAAGTCAGTCAATTTATTAAAACATGATTATTATTGCAATATGTTATCATTTAATATCAATTTTTTTTCGGTGTTACTAAAATAAAATTTTTACATTCTACATATTAAAGCTGTTTTAATACAATTTTATTTTTAAATTAAATTGTATTGTTATAATAACTGTAAAAAAATCTTTTTTAATAGTAAGTATATATATTTCTGATGTATAGAAAGATAACTGTGGTATAGAAATATAATTCTTATGAATAAATAAGTTTTGTATTATTCTGATTTAAATTGTAGTGAACATAGTCATGTACATCTAGTCATTTTTTACTATAGTTGTAGTATAATTTTCAAGAAAATATAGCATATTTCTACAATTGTATTGTTTATATATGATATATATTATGCTAATAAATAAACACTAAAAAATTAGTAAACTACAATAAGTATTTAAATGACAATCTAAATATTTTTTTAAGCAATGAAAAAAATGAGAAGTTGAATTATTGTGGCTCTGAATGTAGTTTATTTGGATCAAAGTGGATACTCACTTGAACACCAGGTATTTGTTGATTCAACTGTTGCAATCCTGATACAGCATAGAAGACATCAGACAAATTTTCAGATTCCAAGCCTGTAAGCAGCACACTCTTTAGTTGGTCTTTGTCCCTAGATGTCAAATACGTATCGACGGATAGGCTTGACGAAAAGCATAGACAACTGGTCACCACGACGAACAAAAATACTAAAACAATGAACAGTGTAAAAGTGTATCAAATTAATTTACATTATAAAACAACATTCGGACAGTGGTGATTTCTTACCAACTTTCATGATGAGCGCTCTCAACCACACACACACCAGTTAAATGTGCTAACCAATTTGTTTAATTAAACTAAACCATCACAGAGAATAAAACTGAGAAAAATCTAATAAAAATGAATTATTATAAAGTCTGACGTAGCCGGCAGAATATTTTTCAATTTTTGTATACTCAATCAATTATGTGTTATTGTGTTATCAGAAATAATCGTTAGGTTATGTTTACAACACGTCGTTACATCAATGTACAGCAAAGACGTGTCATTTTCACGACCATAGACCATGTCATCCCCCTTTATCAGAACTCGGTTGATACCATAGACCACGATTTACTACCAAGATAGTACTATCTCTATGGCCGTGGACAACATGGATAATAATCACGGTTTTATATACATATATATTTATTTATATTTATAAATGTATTTCTACAACCATATCTACAATCTGTTTTACTAACGTCAGTAACGTGCCTCTCGTAGATAAGGAGCATAAAAAATATGTTATTCCTACTTTGCACTCGAATCTCATATTATTCACAGTAATTTTCATTTTTTATATAATTAGTTATCTATTAAGATATTTAACATTTCATACAAAATTGAATTTGATTATAAGATATAAATCAAACATGAGTCATAATCTAACTGATTTAGACAATTTTAAAGAAAAGCCAGAAAAAAGGATACAACAATTATTGATGTTAAGTTCAAAAGTTGAGTTGAACACAAGTATAGCAGCTAGAAAGTATGATTTTGTATTATATAGTACTTAGATGCTTATATAGTATAAAATACAATAATTTTACTTTGTTATAGATATTACCGATCAGGGAGAGAAATGATCAGTATGGCTGATGTGTATATAAAAGAAAACAATTTGGAACAAGCTTATATTCTCTACATGAGATTTATGACGTAAGATTTTAATATTTAACTACGTTTCATTCCATATTTATATCTAATAATTAAATAAAACTTAAGTGCTGTACTTTCACAAATTTGGATATTTAGTGTTTAATTTATAACTACTTGCACGGTTTATTATAATAGATCTACTAGCTTTAGTTTGGTTGATAACTTTTTGTTAATTTAATATATATCATAAACCTCACATGAAAAATTTAAAAGAAGAATGAGTTTGATTGTTTTTAATAAAGAATGTGAAACAAAAAAATGTATTTTTGATTATAAACTTACCCAACAATGCATAATTTTAATTATTTACTATACATTTATATTTTTATTTTAGATTATTTTTGGAAACTATTAATGAACATCCAGATTACAAAAATGTACCTATTGAAGAACGCAATTTAAATTATCGAGCACTTCGTGATGTCCTTCCAAAAACAGAAAATATAAAAGCCAAATTATTAGAACAATATAGTACAGAATATGAGTTGTATCAAGAACAAAAAGTAAATATAATTTGAGGATAATATAATTTATCATACAGTACAACTATGTATCTTTGAATAACAACACCTAATTTAGTCTCTTTCAGTAAATTTTGATTTTAGCGCCATAACTGTTAGATCAAATATATAATTTTTTTAAACAGGCATGTGCATACACATAAACGGTAGGCTAGAGATTTTAATTGCTTCTGTAAAGTATAAATGTATATTTAAGTGTCCACTAGTATATCAAAGGATGTTTTTATCCAAAAAACAATGGATGGGAGTCATTTGAGTTGCACCAAAATTCTTTGATAAAAATCTTTAAGTATATATTCACATTTTAAATGACTTATCAATTATTAATAAAAATTCTGCATAATATGTTACTATATGTATGTAAAATTATTTTTATGATTCCAAAAGATGCTAGATATTTATTTGTTTGTTGATGAATGTATAATAGTTTTTTTTAATCAAAAATAATACCTAAATAACTTAGCATTTTTAATTTACAAGATATAGATAATGTGTGTGTTATTGGTAATTTTTTATTACATTAGGATCTAAGGCTTGGATATAATTTTCTTGGAAATTTGTATTTCATACATTCAACAGATATGTGGTTATTATTATTTATTAATAAAACAATTTACTATTAGTTAAACATAATATGTCTAACAACATTTATATTGATAGGCATTAGAAAAATTTAAAGAAAAACGAGAACAAAAGGTATTAAATATAGAAAAGAATGATACACCATCTAGTAAAAATGTCACCCAAGAACAATTAAATTCAAATTTAGGTGATGATACCGTACCTGAATTAAATAATACTTATTTAAATAATCCTACATCATTTGAATTAAGGTAAGAATTAATTTAAACAAAATTGCGTATAAATAACATTTCAAATATTATAAATTATTATTTTTAATTAAACCTAATAAAATTAAGCAATTTATAAATATGTATTTATTTAAAACTATTTCCAGACCATCAGATCACAATTTAATCAATTTTACTGAATTGAACGATAATACTTTACCTTCAAATATACCTACACATTCAAATTCAAAAATACAATTTAATCAGTAAGTACTTATTTTTAATTTGACACTATGGTGAAAAATATTATGTATACAATTATTTAAGGTTGAAACATTTTGACATCATATTATTTCAATAAATATGTGGTATACATCAGTGTTTCTTAACCTGGGGGTAACCAACTTATTATTTAGGATCGTAATCACATGATTTAAATCAATATGAAAATTAAAAGCTTTTTTTTATAAAAAATATCGTTTATTTATGAAAATGTACAATCTATACAATAAATGGTACAATAATTAAAAAGAGGTGGTGAGAAAAAAACAATGAGTAGGAGTTTCACGTTAGAAATTAGTAATAAACATGTTAAGTTTGATATGCAAATTAACAGCTCAAATAATAAAAATAAAATCAATAAAATATTATAATATTACATATTACAAGTATAGATTATTTATATTAAAATGAAAAACACACTATTATTGTTTTTAAAGTGATATTACTGTTTCACATTAAAGAATCTATAATAAACGTCAAATATAGATTATCAAGTATCAACCTAAGATGAGGCCATCGCCGCAGTGCACATATTATATTATTACATATTTATGTCGCAGTTGATCATTAACTTATAAAGTAGGTTTATAAGTTGCATTTTTATACACTTTATCTTAATTTGACTATATTCATTGTTATAAAATATTTCCTGAAATGAATATCCTAGTTTGGCTGAAGAAGCATTGAAAGTACTTATTCCATTTTCAACCACACATTTGTGTGAAAATGGATTTTCCAAATTTACTACAATAAAAATTAAAACTAATAACTGTTTGGAAATTTTATCAACTATGAGAATTGAATTAGTTTAACAAAGTCTATTAAACCAAGAATTTCACATCAACAGCAACAACCAGGAAATTAAAAACCTTAATTTAAAAATATATTCATGGAAATGTTTTTTTTTTAATTTCTTGGATACAATACTTATAGTATTGATTATTAATAATAACTAGGGTTCGGGACTTCTTGCACTTAAAATTATCGAAATATGCAGTCAAAATCGTCAAAACATCCTTTAAAATATGCAGCTAATTTTTTATTTTGGTTTTAAAAAATGTATAAGTAATATAATTAATTAATTTAATAAAAAAAAATTTAAAAATTAGGTTGGTAGTTTATATAATAAAAATAATTTTTATCGATAAAAAGGTTGATTATTAAGCGATAAAGAGACTAATATTATCGTCGTAGTTTATCATCGTAAACAGACGTACGTGTTGGATACAGACTACGGCCATCCAATTATGATTTTTCCCGACAAATTTTTCGTTTATAAAAATATAAAAATGTAAAATATCCCCAAATATGCTAAAAATTGCTCAAATATGTGCTTTTCTTAAAATATGACAAAATATGCAAAAATATGCAAACTCAAATTTGGTATTTAATTTCTTCATTTCATAAAACAAATTTATAACTCACTTAGAATAGATTACGACCACTACAAAAAAACATGCAAATGCAAGAAGTCCCGAACCCTAATAATAACCTAAGCGAGTATGTAAAAAATATGTTTGTAAGGGTTGCTAAGAAATTGAAATTCATAAAGGGGGTTGCCACAGTAAAAAAGTTGAGAAACACTGGTATACATCATGCCTACAATGCTAAATATTTTATTTTATTTAATATTAGTTTAGCCCAAAGTACAGTAATAAGTAAGTAAACTATACATGGAAACGATAAGTCAGCAAAGTGAAACGGAACAAGGTATCTAGATTAGTGTAAGAACAAAGGGTGGATGTTAGCTTTGCACATCATGCTGTGAATCGGTTTGTTTACACTATAGTTAGTGGTAGAGATAGGAAAACTGGTGATGGAGCGAGTCTGGCATGGAGGAATTTAAAAGTGAGGAAAGAAGGTTAGTTTAAACCATCAATGAAATTTTAGAGGAATTTCAAGTTAATGTCAACACTTCTATCAGATAGCTTTGATAGACCAAGCTCATGGAGAACTGGAGAGTAGTCATGCAACGGGTGGGGGATATTCAACACATGGCCAGCTTAGGATAGAAAGCGCCTTTGGTCTCACTTGATGATTGCAGTTGGAGGCTCTGTGGGAATCCCACAAAACTGAACCATACTCAAGCAGGGGTCGCACTAAGGAACGATAGATAGTCTTCAGCTGAGAGGTAAGCTTAAAGTCAGACAATATTTGCTTTACAAACTCTAGTGTCTTATATGCCTTACAACTTATTGATTGGATATAAAAGTGAAAACCAAGGTCAGCAGATAAAAGAACACTTAGGTCTTTTTACGACTGGTTGATGTAAGATTAATATTGTTAATTGAGTAGGTGTGGTAATTTAAGCACGAGATCTGGAGAATGATATCGACTGACTTTATTCATATTTAAGTCATGACCAATAGACTTAAATGAATTAACTAGGTTACAACCGCAGACAGTCGTTGCTAATTCAACGGAAATGTTTAGGTTGTATGCAAAAGCTAGGATTTTACAATTGGGGATTGTTTGCTCAATACCATTTATAAACAGAGCAAATAGCAAAGGTGATAGGGCTTCTTATGGAAAAATAATATAAATAATACTTTCTACTTACTATTTGATATTAAAAGTTGTTTTTTAAATCAACTATTTATTTTAGACATAAGCCTATTGTTGATAGAAGTACCAAACCAATTTTAAACAAGAATACTTCTAGCCCGTACAATCTTCGCCAAATAATAGTTCCAGGCAATTTAACTAGAAGATTCCTAGAACATGCACAACGTAACACATCTAATAATTTGGAGACTTGTGGCATATTAGCTGGAAAATTGGTAATTTGATTTTAATTTTTCTTTGTAGTATTGTAGATTCATTTTAGTTTGTTTGTAATTTTATGTTTAGTTGTATAGTACTTAATTAACAAACATTTTCATTTTAATAATTATTAGAGTTCTAATTGTTTAATCGTGACTCATTTGATGATTCCTAAACAAAGTGGTACATCAGATTCATGTACAACGATGAATGAAGAGGACATTTTTGAATTTCAAGACAAGCAAGACCTTATTACCTTAGGATGGATACATGTAAGATTAATTGGAAAATACAAATCATCTAATTAATTATTTATAATTAAAGCCCAAAAATAATTGACTTTATTTTTTTTATCTTAGACAATGATTTCCTATCTCTAAATGTATTTTAATACCATGCAAATCTATATTTAGTTAATTTTACATTTTAAATTCTTAGAAGAGCAATAGATTTATTTCTTTTACAAGGATGCATTTTTTTTTAAAATTTTTATAGTTTTAGGTTGTTGCGATTATTTAGATTGTTTGCGATACATATTATAGACACAGTGGCATCACTTGCTCACTACTCTTGCTTGGATAATTTGAATTGAAAAACATCTCTTGATTTGCCATGATATAAAATCATCTTGGGTTGGTTTTAGAGTAACCAAACTTAACCTAACCTTACATCGAGAATCACCCACAGTGGTGTTACATGTCAAGGGATGTAGCCAATCTAGTAATTCTCCTAAAGAGTGCGTGACACCCAGGTCTATGCGTATTATAATTGGTAGTCGTAATGACCTATTAGGCGATAAGTACCTTAGGTATATTTGTGTCTGAAAATTGTTTATAAGAACAGATACTTTGATTTTCAACAATGGGTGTTGTTTGTGGTAAACAATTAGATATAGTTAGTATTTTGGGGAGTCAAATACTTTTCAAAATAATGTATCCCGTTAAAACAGACATTTTTATGCATAACTAGCTTTTGTTGAAAAGTTTGTAATTTAAAAAAAAATAACTTCAGAGACTTGACATTTTCTCAAATATTCAATTTAAAATTTAATATGCATAAATAATTTTCAAAATATTTTAAATCTTTTGGTACTATTTAAAGGTACTTTAAATATTTTAAATTTTCAACTTTTCTTAATTTATTTTTTTATTTATATATAACTTTTTTGACATTTTTATTTTTGGGTAAAAAAGTTGTTCATGTACCAATTAAAAAATGTCAAAAATACATAGTTACAATATTTTTTTATAATTTTTTAAGTCATCAACTTTCAAACTCTTATATATTTTTAAGTATTAAGAATTTTTTTTTTTTATACAAATTCTTAGTTATGACATTTTTAAGCAATTATTATTTATGTTTAACAGACGCATCCATCACAAACCTCATTTATGTCAAGTGTAGACTTGCATACGCATTATTCATATCAATTAATGATGCCAGAAGCTATTGCAATTGTTTGTGCACCTAAATATAATGAGTAATATTATTTCATTGTGTTTTAATACATATTTTATTTAAATTTAAGTTAAATGTATATTGTTTTCAGATCAAATTTCTTCTTTTTGACACCTTATCATGGGTTACAAGTTATAGCTGATTGCAAATTTTTCAGTGGTTTCCACACACATAACACAGAGGGTGATATTTATGCCGTATGTATTAATCTATTATTATTATTGAATATGTGTTTTTTTATATGATTGCCTAGTTAGTTCGGTTAATTTGTATTCAACAACATTCATCACCAACTGACAGATAACAATTTTAACATCACAGATTTTATTTTTTATATATGTTCAGTGAATTCCGAACTATAAGTCCAGGGACAAAAAGTCTATTTTGAATAAAGTTGGACAAAAAGTCTGAAAATACAAAATATTCTATTACAATTTCGTTAATAACTATTTAATATATACTTTATGTATGATTAATATTCATTTAAAAAATGTAATTAATTTTCTTATACAATATTAGTATTATATTATATTTTATGGCTATTCCTAAAACTTAGCTACAGTTAACAAATATTATAGTCCTACAAAAAAATTGAATAAATAAAATAAAATAATGGTCAATATAAAAGTAAGTTCGAAAATATATAAGAAAAAATGTAAACCTTTTGGCTCTTAATAATAGTATGTATAAACAATTTTTCAAATTCATGCATCTATCAATCTACAATCTACAATGGTAATAATAATTAAATTGATCATTATTTTTACTAATAAATATAAGGAATAGTTATCAAATATAATATATTAATATTGTATAAGAAAATTCATTTCATTTTTAAATTAGTATTAATTTTATGTATACCACCCAGCACCTATATAATATATCATATCATTGATAATTATTTATTTAAATTTAAATGAAAATTTAATAGTAAACTTTGTATTTTGGACTTTTAGTTTGATGATAAAATATGTTCAGAGGTGAAAAATTGAGTCCAAACTTTTTGTCCAACTTTTTTTAAACCAGACTTCATGACCAATTACTACTTTCAGTTAGGACAGAAAGAAACATATTTTGTTTTTATTATTATAATGTGGTTCTTGAAACATACTAATCTATTAGTGAAGCAAAGTAAATTACTAATTACATTTATGGCCAATATTTATCAAATATCATAATTTTCTTACCACCTAATAATTTACTAGCCAAGTCAAAAACTTTAAAAAATGTGTAATATTTTATTTTAGATTGCTGAACATTATGTATTGGATGACAACCTGCTGGTCAATGTAGTTGATTTTAGATAGTATACATATTACAGTATTTTAAACATTTAAATATTAACTAAGTTAAAAATAGTAGGTTTATGTAATTATTATATGTTCTGGTGTAATCTTTATTACTCAACTAATTTCCTAAGATTCTCAAAAAAATAAAAATTAGTAAACAATTTTTTTCGTGAATTAAAATAAAAATGAATTTCGCCTAATTTTTTTGTGACTTCAGAATCTATGTATCCACTTTTGACTTATCACTCATTTTCATTGTTTTATTTTCAATTTTACTTAAATTCTAAATATTCGACATTTACAACTGTTGTCTATTTTTCTGGTTACTAAAAGTCCAATGCCAGTTACAGTTTTTAAACTTATTCTACATTTATTAACACCCACAAAAAGTCAATCAAGTTGTTACTAAGTTTCTGTGTAGAAAAACATCATGTATGAGCACATCAGATTTAAGTTTGTGACGTATGTTAAAATCTTTTTACATACATATTATGTATGTATATTTAATTTGTGCTGTTATTGATTTTAGTTATTATTTATTAAAATGCATAATAGTTACCTTAGTATTTATTTGAATATTTGTGTGATTCAATATTTTTGACTGAGCTCTGTAAGTCATCAAAACATATAGTAGGTATTAGGCACCTATCTACTAAAACTAATTCATATTTGGTATACCTAGTAGTTATTAAAACTTGGTATTTGTTGATTCTGAGAAATGTATCTTATTCATTGATTTGAGTAATTTGGTAATAATTTATTTCAATTTTTTCTTGTTGATTAATAAATTATTTTATCTTTTTATGTTCTTATGTGAATCTTTATTCTAATCAATTTTCTTATTTCTTTTATAATTATTCAAATACCTATTTAAACGATTAGGATTAAGGACTTATTATATTTAAGATTGCATATTCTCTAAATAGAAATTGACCGAGTAGGAATAATTTTGTTGGATAAATCATGATTATATTTATAATTTACATAGAGTGATTTTTGGAAAACAAATTACTAAACCAGTCAAATTTTGTTAGCGGTTGTTGATTGTTATTGATTTTTTTTTTATGTTAGACAAATTTCCTATTTATTTATTACTTTAGAGACTTGCTGTATTGGTTTATTATCAACATTATATTAAATAAGTACTAACTAATTAATATAAATATTAAGTTAACCAAGAAAATCATTTAATTTTCAAGTTATCTTTAAAGTTTAACTTAATTGTCTTTTATTCCTGTATATCATTAAATATTTTTGTATCATAAATATATATAGTATATGATATGTAAATACATTTTTTTGATCGATGTACTTATTATTTTATTTCAGTAAGTTCTACAAATGTTTGTATGAATAATTAACTATAAAACTAATTCTAGAATATAAATAAATATTTGTTTAAAATTATTTTTTATACACCCAGATTTTATTTTATTATAAATTACTCGTCATGTAAATTATAAGTAATAAAGGTAGGTTAAATATATATTATGATAATTCGTTGGTGATACTAAATCTAAAAGTGTTAAGATTTATAGTTAGAATTTTGAAACAGTACAAACTAACACCTGCAGAAGTGTAGACTGTTTGCATATTATGTTTTTTTAGCAACATATGTATTTAATAAATAAATAATAAATATCATCACTCTTCACTAATAAGTAATACCTATATTGACTTATTAGTTTTGTTACAGGAATTAACTGTTTAAGGTAATCCCAACTATGTTAAATTGTGTTTTTTTTATTTTTATTATATGTAATCTATTATGAGTTAACAATGTTTACATTGCTCCCTCAGTCTCCAAAAAATTATTCCTGCTTCAGTATCCACAACAAAGAAGCACTAAGAGAATTTTGTGAAGAATACATTCTGTGTTGGGATAAAGAATCCACCAGGCTCAAATACCTATTTAACCATACACATAAAAGCGACACAGCTAGAATTGAAAACTATTGGGTTCACCAACTTCAACTCACAATGAACGGTGGAGAAACTGTAGAAAGCTTGGATTTTAAAGTTTTCTTACATAAAAGCCTGGCTACTCCTAAAGGCAATTAGATCTTAATTCTCATAATAGTGAAAGTAAATTTCTGAACATAAATCTTAATGACATAGCTAATCACATCGTCAAAATCTCCAGGTTGCCCATGGACAACCTCTTCAGCAAGTCTATAATCTCTGAACTAACAAACTTAAAATAGAGGGCTCAACTCAAAGCAGAATTTGCTTA
>PVMI01019537.1:1459-13420 GCA_008528875.1 Aulacorthum solani
AATAATAATCACAACCGTCGCAATATCGTAGAACAGTATTATCCGATAGGCCGCGGCGGATTTGCCACTACAATAGGATTGCAACGATGACTCATGACGTCGCACCGGCGGCGATTGTGACGCCCATCCACGCAGATTACCGTGCGGGATTCGGATCGGACTAGTTGGCAAAAATGGATTTCACACGAAAAACACGTCAGCGAAAGTCAGTCGTATGACGTCGTGCGTGAGAGCCGCGGCCACGGCGTGCGAGTAACCGGCGCCCGCGACACCACCGGTAGTAGGTAGTATGGCCCGCGTCGCTGACCGTCCAGCCGTCGTCTGACCGACCGTCCACAGACGTAGCGTCCCATCGCATCTCGCCCATGTTGGCCGGCGACTACGACATGGCGTGGCCACTGTTCGTCCTGCTCCTGTGCGCCAACGCGCTGCTGTGCCGGTGCCTGGACAAGGAGGACGTGATTTTCGCCGTCAACGCCGGTGGCGACGCGCACGTCGACAGCTACGGAATCCTGTACCAGAGGGACTTCAACCGGATCGGCACGGAATCGGACTATGGCAAGAAGCTGTCCATACAGCGGGTCAAGCCCCACGACCAGATCCTGTACCAGACCGAGAGGTATTCGCAAACCACGTTCGGTTACGACATACCCGTCATGCAGGACGGCGACTATGTGATGGTGCTCAAGTTCAGCGAGGTGTACTTTACCAACAGTGGCTTAAAGGTACAACCGTCGTCTGACCACCACCAAAACACTAAAACAAGAACCTTTATCGAAATGTTTTTTTTTTCTAGGTGTTTGATGTTGTTTTAAACGGTCAACACGTAGTGGTGCCATTGTTGGACATCTACGACAAAGTAGGATTTGGTTCGGCTCACGACGAGTACATTGAATTTACGGTAGATGGCACAACGTTATATTGGAGAGGAGAGATATCTGAAATCAAAGGAAATCTTGTTCGAGTGGATTTTATAAAAGTATGACTTGATGATTCAAACTATTTTATTTTATTTTTGCCTACACTACATAGTATTGAACTCATTTAGTAGCCTACCGATTTAAATTTTTCATTTGAATTAGGTAACTTGGTAGTTGATGAATTACAGTGTTACACTAAAAACCTAAATTACCTAGACAAGTTTTCATGGTTAGGTAACATATTTTTAAGTACCTACATAACTGGTAAAAATAACAAGTAAATATTATTTATTCACTTATCAGAATGTTCAGAAAACACATTATAAAAAGTATCAAATTACTATTTTAAGGTAAAAAAAAAATATAGTACATAATATTGTATAAGTTTATTTGGTAACACATGCATACTTTTTTTTTGTAGTATGTATAATTAATTATTAATTTTACCACAGTTAGATGTTTGTGACAATTTCAATGTGTTCCTATAGTATTTTGGTAATTTATCACCAAGAAATTAAAGGTTTTTAATTTGCACGTATATTAATGAAATAATTTATGGAATAAAACCCTTCATCCCATCACTATCAACTATAAATTATTGTCTATTAAATCTTAAGTATAAAATTATTAAAACTAACGTAATGACGCAGACATAGTAAATAATTGTATATATATTTGATATTTGTACAACACTTGCATATTTAAACAACTTGTGCGATAGGTTATACACAGTCAATAAAACATTTTGTATTAATGTGAATATTGTAGTATTTAGTAATAATACATTTTTTTTTTTTTTTACATGATAATTTCAAAAAATGTAATTGTTTTAACTTGTGTTTTAGGGCGAAAGAGATAACCCTAAAGTAAATGCAGTACTTGTAGCCAAAGGCCGGATTTCAGGTACTTATAAATTATAATACGGCCAGCAAAAAATGAGCCGCGACCGTTACGTCCATAGTGGTGTATTTAAGCTTAACCAGTGGTTTTCCGTTTAAAACTGCTAATTTGTGTAAATAAATTGTATACTTACATACTATAATACCTATTTTATTTCTTCAAAATACGTATTCACCAAAATATAAAGGAGGAATAATAATATTCGTATAACAACAGGTTTGAAATAAATTTCCAAGGCTAATAATTTTGGAAGCCCTGATGAAAATCGACTACCTGGAACGTTGGTATTGCGGTTCATTTTTTGCCGGCTATACTATAGTTTTCATTACAAGACTATACAGTACTGTGTACTTATTAAACTATTGTACTATTATGCTATACTGTGAACCTATATCATGATTTTTATTATTTAATATATATTTTTTTTTTAGACATACCGAGATTACCAGATTTATACTCTGATATTGAACCACAATCACATGATGAGGTAGATGTAGAAGAAGATCCAACTGTTAGTGATAGCAAAGATCCTGTAAAAATGGTACAACACACTAGAAATCCTAGTGGACCTAGAGCACCAGATCCTCAAGATGTAAATTCCATGAAGTTAATGCCAATTTTTGGCGCTCTGATTGCTTTTTTTGGAGCACTTCTTCTACTTTGCAGACTATGAATATTTATGTAATAAATATATATTTTTAATATTCTTTTTTTCCCTTTTTTATATAATATATTAAAAGACTACTACAGTATGTTCAGTATTTTTTTTTATATTTTAATATTATTAAAGAAAACAAACATAAATTGCACACATCAAAAAAATTGTTATGGTTACATATAATACTGTTACCTAATTTTTATTACAGTTGTACATAAAATTTTTTTTCATAGATTTGCTTATTAGATATTAATATTTATTAAAAAAAACAAATTTTTTGGAAGCATATTTGTATTTAAAAGGACTGAGCAATTAGATTTGTTAATATTATGCTTAATGTTAAAATTTTTAATTGGGAGGGGTTTATTGTAGTTTTAAAAGACTGTTTTTATTGTATATATGTTCAAATGAATGACAACAATAAAATCAATATGGTATTTTAAAAATGAATTGTAACTGTCTATAATTTAATTTGTTAAATGGTAACTTGTAATAAAGCAATAGTTAGATGGTTGTTATTAATTTGCTTGTATCTTATTGCACATGTTATAATTACAAACAGACATTTTGTTTCCATCAAAATCAATTAAATATGTGAAAACTTAAAAATTATGTAACATAGAGTACTATGCAATTGCAAGTGGAAATTTTGCATTATATTAAAAAAAATTAAATGCTGTCGGTACTTTTGGTCCATTTTTAAAAATTACCGCAACAATATTATTTTAAACATACACATTTTGTATATATAAATAAAAAAAAATATATATAATAAATTAATAAATAATAACATAGAACAACATATTATCGGTAACATGAAAAATATTGTATTATTCTCGTCAAAAATAATATATCACAAAGATTTTAAAACATTTACAAGACGTAAAAGAATGACTTTTGACTAGATTTTGTAAGTTATAGTCTCATAGATACTCTACATGGAATGTTAGTTATAAAATCACTTGTTTGCTAGGAAGATTAAAATAATAATAATAATATTATGAAAAATGATTATTTCACATTCCACAAATATTTGACTAGAGTTAGTTAACTTAACCGTTAAACGTTAGCCTAATGGTTATTGCACTATAACAAATTGTGTTAGTTTACAAAGAACAAATTCCGAGTTAGTGGCTCTCAGCAATTGGTGAGTCGTGCACGCTGATGACACTATCCGTATCAGAATTGGTGGAAAACGGCGTTAGTCTTGTGTATGGGATGGGTCTTTTTCTCGCACTACAAAATAATTTTTAACTATTATTGGAAATTTAACTGCAGAATTCAAAATATTTGGTGAAAATGGAATTTTGATATTTACCAGCTTGTAAACAAAAAAAACTGCCAAAAATCAAAACTTAACAAATCTAAATAAAAAAAAAAAATAATAAAAATAAGAACACACAAATTATAATATAGCCATGATGCATAAACTTATCTGAAAGCAAAAACATAAGTATGATGTCACTTGGTATAACAATTCAAAGTGCACAAATGATTTTCACATGATCGCTTTTCCTACAAGCGATTTTTTAAATAAGGTGTCTGTGACGGTCTACTACACTGTTCCAAGTGATACGTGAGGATGTACAATAAAATGTGTTGAATAACAAAAACGTACATGAGATAATTTATTTGTTTATTTTGTACGATTTTGCATCCAATTATTATTTATTTTATTTTTGATAAATAAAAAAAAAAATGGTAAAGAAATAAAAACACAGTAAAAATTGTTTGGATAAATTCAAATCGCACAATTTTTTTTATTGCATAGATAATAGTAATTTATATCTACATGGTCATGCATAAATATAATCTACTAGGAAAAAAAAAATAATTGTTGTTATAATTAAAAGACAATTTAAGCACATAAGGGTGGCAAAATAAAAATAATCAATAATCAAAATAAAATTTGTTTTGCTAATGTAATATTGAATTAGCAAAAATAACTTTTTCATAAATTAACGGCTCATCATTTAGGTAAATAGGACCAAATGTAATATAAATACACAAAAAATTAAGTTTCTTATGGTTATATTTAACTGTAATAAATAAAAGACATTAATTTCTCATTTTATTTTTTTGTAAAACAATAACTAAGACTTGCCATAAATTTACAAAAAGGTTGTATTTTACACACACTGGACAATATTTATACAAAATACATAAACTGATAGCCTGATACCTGTGTTCCAGTCTCATCATCCAAATCGTGATTCGAGCATAATTTAAAATGAGATAGGAACATAATTTTACTATTTTGTTTGAGAATTTGAGTAAATAAAAAATTTAAACATATTATGTTTTATATAGTTAAAACAAACATTTTATGGAATTGTTTAACTCAAGATATATTTAATTAAAAAATGAAATAGGAGGTATAGAACACACACAATATTAAAATTTACCTTGTAATTCGTCTTCGATCCAAAAAACTAGGCGACCCCCGTCGCCTAGGTATAGATGCAGATCGAGACTTTGAACTACGGCTAGACCCAGAGCTGCTTGAGTCCCGGCTAGAACTAGAACTGCGGGAGTAATGACTGCTTGATGAACTACTAATCGAACGTGAACGGCTTGAACTATAACGTCTTTTGTTTTTGTAAGATGGTGATGACCTACTGCTGCTACTACTAACACTACTCCTTTGTCTTCGAGATGAACGTTTGCGTTTAGATGATTTATGTTTACGCCTTGGACTTGATTCTTCACTTGATGAAACTCGTTTCTTACGTAAACGTTCATTTGAGGTAACTGACACTGAACGAGATCGAGACGTACTATCTTTAGTACGACGACGCAATGGGGATGACTTTTTCTTTGAATATTTATCTTTAGATCGTTTTAGTGACTTATGATGGTCAACACTTGTGTCACTTGCACTGCTGCTACTGCTACTAGAACGGGAGCGCTTTGACTTTTTTCTAGTATTCACATCACTACAAACACATAAATGTACAGAATTAGTTATTACTGAAGAGAAAACCACATTTAAGACTGGACAAGAAATATAAAAGTGAATAAATAAACAAATTATATTGTTTACCTTATAGTTAGTTATTAAATAAATGCATTATAGATTTCTATGACAAAGAAACATTTTACAAACCTGTTACTAGATGACGAATCTTTAACACGTCTCCGTTTGACACTTTTCTTTTTAACAGGTTCTTCATCTGAACTTTGACTTGAACTAGAAGAAGTCCTAACTTTACGTTTTTTCTCCATTAGTTTTTTTTTTAGATGAAGCAGTGCTTGCTCTTGTTTTTCGTGCAACTCAAATACTTTTTTTATTTTCTCTGTAGTGATTTCTTTAATTATATTTAAATCAATATCTTCTTCTAATCCACCTTCTTCACTTGTAGTAGAATCAAAAATTCCTTGATCTATTCGATCATTCGTCTTTCGAGATTCAGGTTTCTTAAGTTGATTTTCACTGTTTTGTGATGCTGATTTCAAGTCGTCAGTGCGTCCATTAGGCTTGGTTACAACTAAGCTATCCTCACTATCCTCACGCAATGAAAATGTATATTTAGTACTCTTTGGATTTTTTTCTTCATTAACGTTTGATTGACTCAATTTAGCATTTAAACTCTTGGGAGGCGGTGTGTAACAGGACTTGTCACTATCACTATCTACAGGAATACAAGTTAACTTTGAAGGTTGAATTGGTCTCTTTTTTAATTCTTTAACAGGACTTCTTGAATTCCGTTTCCTTGAATTGTATTTTGAGTCTGCTTTATCAGATTTTTCTTTATTTGATTTACTGTCACCACGATATTTATCAAAATCTCTCTCTCTATCCCTATCACGTTCCTTTATTGGTGTTTTATGTTTAGGTGAATTTTCATGTTTTTTAGAATCATTAAAGATATCTAAAGACTTTGTTTTGTCAGGTTCTTCAGTTAGTTTATCTCTTTTAGAGTTTTTAGAGTTTTCTGGTTTAGAATCTTTTTTACGGTAATCCTCTCGATCACTCTTATACTTGAATTCTATTTCTTTTGTATCATTCTTTAATGTTTTATCATTATCCCTTTTATATTTTTTATGGTTATTCTCAGACTCATATTTTTTCTTAGTTTCAGTAATTATTTTATTAGATTTATCATCACCGTACTTGGATTTAACTAGAGACAAATTCTTATTGGTTTTTACTTCGTCAATTCTAAAAAAAAAAAAAGTATTATCCATAAACATAATTGATTAGTCATAAGATAAGAATAAAAAATTAAAACCAAAGAAAATAAAGCTATAAAATTAGAAGTTGACTGTACTTGATACTATTCAAATTTAAAAATTGATTTTTTTAAGAGTTCTAGAATTCTTAATGTGTAGCTATATATTTTTTAGTTCTTTACCAGTATTAACTAACTTCCTCTATTGTATTAATAATATTATAAAAATACTTTAGTAATAAAAAGACATTTTCAGTAAATTATGACAAAAATAAAAGCAAACAACATTGTTGTTGCCTAAATGTCAAGATATATTTGTTTATATACTGTTAGTATATCAGCGGTCACCAACTTTTTGGACTGCACAGACCACCAAATCCAAAATTTCAAATATTACGGACCATTATAAAGAATATAGTGTTAATACTATAAGAAATTTAAAAAAATCAAAAATATATCATAGCTATAAATAGCATAACTTACTAGTAAACTTTTTGTTGTTAATTGTATAAAAACTAGTGGGGAATCTTCTATTTAAAATTGATTATGTTAGCTGAGAAAAGAAATATTTTTATGAAATTCAAACTAAAAAATAGTTTTAATCTTTCGGGATTTTGCTGAACTTTGTCAACATTTGAACTTGAAATGAATATAAAAAATAACCGTACTATATTCAAGTATTACCGTATTATATCTTTAATATGTTTGTACTGCTATCAAAAAGACTAACGAGAAACCTAGAATAAAATTGTCATGCTTTTTTACAGAGTGAAAGGATTTTGGTGAAAATTTCAAGTGTTTACGATTATAAGTTTTTAAGTTTTATCACAAAAATAATATCAATTTAGTATTTTTATTTTATTCAAACCTCATAAAAAAAAACTATTGAGAATTTTGACCAAAATTTTCTAGCAGATAACTAGTTGGCGACTGCTGCATTATATAACCTTTGAGAACTTAAATCCTTTTTATCAGCCAAATGTCAAGAAAATTGTTTAATTTGTGAAAAACAAGTATTTTTCATGTAACTGTATTTGAAGCATATTTTGTGTGATGTCATTAGGAGTGTTTAAAAAAATACCAGTGCAGCATCATATCAAATAAATGTGAATGCTAAAGTACAATTTTCATTAACTATACATTTTTTATTAACTTGTATTACTTATTAATAAAAATACTACCTTGGACTATCTTCAGATGAAGAGTAATGTTTCTTTTTATGTTTTTTCGATTTTTTCTTTTCACTTCCCTTTTCTCTGTAAAAACAATACATATATAAATTATTTAATATTAAAAACTTAATTAAATGTGTAAAAAATGAATTTTATCAATTACAAAAAAAAGTAAAATATTCATAAAAATATTATCCTGCCATTTTTCTATAAGTGTAAGATAGTTAGAGTTTTTACTATTATTTATTAAATTTAATTCAATTAGTGTACTGAAAATTAATTAAAAATATTTCTCAAAATTTACCAATGATCAAAAAAGGATAATTAAATCAAAATTATGTCATATGAAAATGTTTATAGCTAACGATTATTTAATATCTAAAATCATTAAGGAGAAAAAAATATAGTTTTCTATGTGTATTTTATTTGATGAAAACTAAATGAGGGGAACAATTTTATCATAATATGATTAAGTTAGAACTTAAGAAAAATAAATGCACTTATTAAAAAATATTAATGAATTCAAAATGGCAAACTAAAATATTAAATTTTATTTACATATTCTAGGGGATATAAAAAAATAAAACAATAATAATCAATTAGTAAAAAATAAAAATGTTTAAAAACATTTCAATTACATATAATAATAAGTTGTCAAATAACCTAAATATGTTTATTAGATTTTGAGCAGAGCAAGACAACTAGGTTCATTTCTTTTTTTTTTTAGCTAATACTTATCAGCAAATGAATAATATTGTTATAACAATTAATATTTTAGTATTTATGTGAGTATAGCAGAATACAATACTGTATGGAAAATCACACCAAAACAAAAATTATTGTATGGAAAACATAGTAACTTACCACTATTTAGTTTAATATCCTTTAATCAGTTTAACTAAACAGTAATCAACAAATTGCCTAATTAAACAAATAGTTTTCACTTCATACATCTAAGTGTCATAAAAATGCATAAAGCTACTTTTTATAAAATGATGATCAAAGGTTTACTTAGACAATTGTAGTTCTTCTAAACTAAAATTAGATAAAAATACTATTACATAAACAAGATCAAATTTAATCTTTGATCATCAGCTTGGTGGCAAATATATTTTATACTTTTCCATAAATCTAACAACATGTTCTGATTAATATTTATAAAATTAAAGTCTTAAACATACTTGTCACTTTTATGAGATTTTGATTTCTTCTTCTTACGTTTTTTGTGTTTAGGACTTTTAGACCTTAAATGAAAAAAAATATGAATAAATTATTGTACACTTCTGTTGAAAACTTATAAATGTTCCAAATAATATGAAATATGAATTTAAGTCATAAAAGAATAACTCTTACTGTAGTTCGTTAGCTATACTGCTGTCTTTATTTGTTGAGGTGTCTTCATTCATTTGTGTTTGCGCAAGTGCTTGGTCCAACTGTAACGCTTTTAACTGGGCCAGTGCTGCTTCTTTAATTTTTCTTTCTGGGTCTAAGCTAGAGCCTTCAATAAAAAATTCTGATATACCAAAAGCATCTCTTAGCCTTGCATTTTTTTTTAACTGTTCATCGGCAAATTGATGAGAATCCCTTACACTAAAACATAAAATAGCAAGAATTATTTTATAATATTAGACAATATAAAAAAATTTTAAAATATAAATATAAACATGTTTTGTACCTATTAATACCAACATAATTTTCTAAACCTAACAGATAGGATTATGATATACTTACATTCAAATAAAAAATATAATATAAAAATATTAAAAGCATAAAACCTACATAATTACTTTTATTTACCAATAAACTGTAATAGCTAACTAATAACCCCACATACATGATGCAAAATGCTGAGAAAGTATAAAACTTGAAAGGCATTACATTTCCTTTGTATTTATTTAATTAAAATACCTTAAAAATGATTTTAAGCTATTAATATTAGCAAACTGCATTCCATTAATGGAAACCGTGTTCAGACAACCCCAAGGCACGTGATGAAGGAATAATGAGCCTTTTGAATTTAAAGTTGATATTGAGCCATTCAAAGTATGAGTTCTATCCATACAACAATCACAAATATTCGGCTTATTTTTTTTTTTCCGTCGACGTCTAGACTTCTTTTTCTTGAGATTAACATTTACTTGTTGAACAGATTTTGTTTCAGCCATTATCATAGCATTTGTAGGGTTCTTATACACAGATCTTAGAGTTTTTCTCCATACCCGCTTGAAACATTGTTGTTCAACATTATTTGGGTTAGACATTTTATTGTTATTAATGTAATATAAATCAATTAAGTTAAAATATATTAAATACTAAGTTAAATCTTATCACAATTTTAAATATTTGGAAGACTTGATTGAATATTAATTTAATTTATAAATGGAAGACTAAATGTATTATTAAAATACTAATATCACATATAAATTTTGGAAGACATAGTTATATATTTAATTTTGATTAGATCATGGTGGCTTATACTGTGGTTCCTTCATGATTTACATAGTTACTTTACAATATTTTATTATTTAACACTAATTTCATTCATTATAAAACTCAAAGCAAAATAAACACACGCAACTTAAGAAAAAAAAACATTTATGCATGTATAAATATATACATAAACAGTGACTCATACACTGTTTACCAATGGGTGGTGCCTTTGGTGGTGAAGAGGGGTGGGTTGTAGTATTGATCCAAACAGGGATGCAATGTCAGTGGAATAACTTCCCTTTATATACAGTGATTACATTTAACATTTTTTATGATATTTTATTATTTTTAAATAATAAACATTTTAAATTTAGAGAATCTTATTAAGCAAAAAAGTCAACAAAAAATAAATAGGTACCTGTATTTGTAATTATTTCTTTCGAAGAATAATCTAAATAAAATTTATCAAATTTATAAAGCACAAAATTAAATTCAGGGTAACTCTTACATAAATTACTGGTTTGTAATAATATGCAAAATATATTATAAATAAATGTTGATAAGTACAAAAAATTGCATTCATACAGAGTAAAGTTTGACCATTATCAAATCTGTATAATTTATCATGCGTATTAAAACCATAAATACATATCACTCTAGTACTGACATGAACTACTAATACATGAAATAATAATAGGTGTTTATTAAAATATTGTAGAGGCTCAAATATTTGTCATTATTATCAACAGATTAATTTTTAAGTATCATATCAAATTTAAGAAATATGTATATCACATACCGTTTATAAATATATACATATATGATTGACTACAATATACAATTATTTATACTTACATAGGTCTACCGCATTCATCATATTCAGTCGTAGTCTTTTGTTTGCCCATTAATGTTGCTCTAAATGTATTTATCTTTTTGATAATTTCATCTTGGGAAAAACTGTAAGGCAAAATTGTTTAAATAAGGACGAACAATTTGTAGGCACTGGATTTATATCAGCACAATATCTGTCGAATAACACATACCCTTGGTCTTCCAGAGACTGTTCGAGTTCGATGCATTTCAACTCGACCTTTCGCTTACGGTCGTGATCCAACAGCTCCTGGTTGGGCTGACGGTTGGCCGCAGAATCGATTTTGGCCAACTCTTCGTCGGTCTTGAACGACGTCTGGTCTTTGACTTTTTTTATGGCCGCCCAATTGCGCTGTACGTAACCGTTGGTGCCCGATCCACGGGCTGTTGCCAAACCGATTCCGTTGTACATCGCCTGCGAAAAACCAACAAATCGCAAATGATTTAGAAAATTGACTAGTACGGTCAGGGCGACACACACACAGCAATTCAGTCGCCAGCTATTCAGTTACTCATAGTACAGCAAGTACTCACTATCACGTACGTCTAATGTGTAATAACACTTTTATCGGGCAACATAATAATAATGAGAGTAAACACAATAATCGTAATGCCGCACGGCACGCGCATCATTATGCGATCATAATACCGCACCACTAGCGCTCAAGTTTTCGAAGACGACGCCTGGACGTCGAAACCACTGCAGGCCGATTTTTTTGATAACCGAGCACCGACTACCGGATCGTCAAGTTGGTAATGGTACTCACTGCTGAGTAAATAATACCGTAGTATGATCTAGCAAGCTGATGATCTGGGTAATGAATCACTCTATTGAAGAC
>PVMI01019556.1:3251-19140 GCA_008528875.1 Aulacorthum solani
ATTGTCAAATATTTAAAATAATGTAATTTTGATCATATCCAATATTATACTGACCGGCCAAGATGATGAGTTAAATAATACTATAGAAATATTAATTGCTCTGGATACAAAAGGACCAACTAGATCACCTAACGGTGAACATCTAAACAATGCTCTTAAAACATTCAGAGCATGAACCACTCCAACTTTTAAATCTTCATTTATGTTCTTATTTTCACAAATACTTATCAATGTTTCCATTGTATAGTTAACATTTTTTCGTTTATCGTGGTTTGTACAGATCAGAGCCTAGAAAAAGATGAATATAATATTATATTATATCATAATGTATTAAATTTATTAATATACTTGAATGATAAATGGCATTCCAGCACTCCTTCTTGTAACACAAAATGAATCACCCAATCCAGTTTTTATCTCTGTTAACACTTCTTCAAGATATCTTAGAGGAACTTTGTGTAATGTAGGAGACCTAAAATGTACAAATACAAGTATTTTATGTTATAAATTTTAATAATTGTTTGATGGTATACATTTATGGTGAGTTCTTATGTAATCACGTTGGAAAAAGTAATTTTGATTCTATTAACTGATTAATTCATAAAATATGCTGTATAAAAGTACTTAAAATAAAATAAAAACTAAACATAACAATAAAGTGTTGACTGCCAATTGCTGGACAAACATTTTTAATACCTAGATGCTTACCTATAATTAAAGCTTTCTTTTCTAAAATACAATTACTGACTGATAAATTTATTGAAAATATTTACAACGTTGACAGTAAATTCATTATATTTAATTTATTTGGGAAAGAGTCAAATTTTGAGCTTAATATTTGACAATTTCTTTACGGTTTTTAAAAATGTATGTTGATACATACTAGGAAATTTTAAGTTGAGAATGAGTATGCAGTAATTCTCATTGTAAACATATTTCAATCTTATCAATACAAATAAGTAAATATTTTATTTTTCTTGAAAAGTTGGAAAAAATTCAAACAGTTATAACTTATTATAAATACACTGAAGGACACTATCTAGGTACGATATACTGATAAGCGTAAAAATAGATTGTATACTGACTGTTGGACACATCAATTAATCAACTTTTAACTATATAAAGCTATCATGATGATTCAACTATCCATAACATGATGACTCAAACAAAATGGGAATTTACTATTAGAAACATAATTTTGGCTAAGGTTCTTTTTTTTATTACAATAAATGGTGGGATCTACAATGTGATCAGAAATTTCTAATACTTTTATACTTTTATTTTTATACCATTAAAAATAAATACAGTGTACATATTTTAAAATTAAATTACAATCACCCTTTCATTCTTAAGTAGATTGCTTTTTGAAAGTATAAAGCCAGTTCTTATTTGAATGCATTTATTATTAATTGGGAAAACTGAGTGATATAATATATAGTCTACTAGATGATGTAATACATCAGAAAGTTTTAGGAGTTAAAAATTATAGTCATAAAACTAATAATTTATCTGTAGTTTAATTTATTTTTAAAAAGTAGAAGGCATATAATATATTATATTATTCAAAATACATACTTCCACATAATAGAGCAAACTTTTAAGTATGCAACATATATTTGTTCAAATGCACCTCGGTGTTTAGTTTCAGAAAGTAATAAAGTTAGGCATGAACATATTTGTGTTATCAGAGCATTACTAAAGTCTGAATCTTGTGTTTCAATAATACTGACTATATCTGCTAACAATAATGAAGATTCTTTTGCTGTACGCCAGCAGCAAAGTAAAACCATTTGAGAAGTTACTTGACAATCATTTTGATATAAATCTAATTTTTTTAAATTATTATTTATCAATTTTTATATTTTAATTTTGTAAATGTATAAGTCTATACATTACCATCCATTGGAATAATGCCCTCAGGAGATGAATCATTTACAACAATTGATACAAGTTTTTCACATTTTAAACAAGTTTCTGATAAGTTTTTTATGAAAGTAGTCCAACTATCTTTTAAAATATGATTCCTGATACATAAAAACATATTTATTTTAGTTACTAAAAGTGTATATAAACATTTATACAATACAATTAAAAATAATTATTTACTTATTTGAACTTATTTATCAGTTTTAGAAGTAAAAGAAAACTTACTGCCAATTAAGAGTGTTTAGCAAATGTCGTATAGTGTGAATCAATCCATACATTGGCCCTTTTCCTGATGCCAAAGTAAGATTTTCTTCAGCTAGATCAACTTCTTTTTTAAGGTCGTCCAGCAAATCCAATATAATGTCATATGTACATTCTTCATAACTAGAAATTATGAATAGAATCATGGATGTTAGGGTAAAATGTTAATTAATTGATTATATTATATTTAGCACAGAGTTGGATAATATGTTTTAGCAGACAGTCTTATTGTTGATGTTTCATGTCATGAAAATTATTTATCAAATATTACTTGATCCTTAATTAGTTGTAAAATAGTTATCAGTGTTTGAAATCATCAATTTAATATTGAACATTATGTAGTTCATTTATCTTTTTTTTTTTAAATATATTTAAAAAAATATTAATTATTCGAAAGACTGAATAGGATACTACATTAATTCATTATCCTTATTTTACTAATCAATTAACTCTAATATTTACCCAGATTGTAGATCCTGCAATAAGTAAAATTGCTATGTGCTTGATATATAAAATAAAAGGAGATCACAATTAATTCAATAATTTATAACTTACTTTGTATTATGTTTCAAAAACATAACTACTTCTAGTAAATATCCTGCAGTAATGGAATCGGGTGGGCTGGTACTAGATGCTAATACCTTAGATGTTTTAAGCATATCTTCAATAATTATATCATCCTAGAAGTAAAAAATCAAAGCTTTAAATTAACATTTTTTTTAAAAGTGTGTTACTAGTAAATAGTTACCAATTTGATTAATTCTTGGTTGTTGCAAGTTAATATATCTTTGGCTAATACTTTATTTTGCTCATATGTATCCCATATACAATTTAAAACTACAGATAAATTTTTGGATTCATTTAGTCCAATAATACCAGTTGGTACCAGGTATGTTTGAATAAGACGTAATGACTCAAGGGAAAAATTTCGTCTAAAAAAATTAGCATCAGAAAAAAGGTTTTGAAAACAAAAATTTGAGAACCAATATTGGAATTCTGTGTAGTATTTAAGTAATTTTGAATTTAAAGATTTGTCATTTCTAACTGTAACAGAAAATTGACTTTCATTCATTCTTATAAGTGTCTGAAATAAAATGTAAAAAAAAACTAATTAAACATCTATAATTTTAAGAATTTTATATTTTACCAACTTTTTTGACAAAACTCAAATTTGTTTGTCTAATTGACGGCTTTTCAGTTTTTATATTGTAAATAATAAAGTATTTCATTAATTCTAATTCTTTATCTGTGAATGGTTGAGTTTTCTTTTGACATTCCAAAATTAGATTAACAGCAATAAAACGGATCTATATAAGATAATAGTATAATCATCAATCATCAATAATCATTACTTAACACCAATTATTAAGTGCACTGATCAAATTTTTAAAAAATAAATTATAATATACATTTTCGTCATTATTATGAAGAGCTTTTTTTATTGTTTCAATGTTGGTCTGACTCATCCAATTTCTATCATCATTGTTTGTTAAATAAATTTTTTTTTCTATGTTGAAGCAAATTAAATATATTTTTAATGACAACTCATTTTTGTTACTTAAGCTAAAACATACATCACAAAAAAAAAAATATTAATGACTAATTATCAAACTATAGAAAATAAATTTTTCATTTTTACTATTCATAGAATTTATTTACATTAAAAAAAAACAATTTCAAGTACAAAAGTGAAGACACAAACTTACTCATATATATGTTTTGAAACATCTGGAGTTAATTCAACAGCTTTAGTAATAATTTGTTCAAAATGTTTTATATCTAATTTATCTGTATTCTTGAATAATGGATGCAACCAATAGTCAAACCAAAGTTTACTTTCAGTTATTGTATAATGGTTTAACATTAAATTTATAAAAACTGTTATGGCCTGTAAATAATTATTTTAAATTTTGAATGGCCTAATTGTGTAGTAAATCACTATAATTACACACAAAGTTTATAAAAATTAGAATGGGCAATTTACTATTTTATAGTTTAAAAAATAGTAATTTAGAAATGTTTTATTTTGAAAATGTTTTTACTCACTGAGTTGTTAGAAGTCATTAAGTGCAATAAAGTCTTAGAGGTATCTGGTAAGTATTTAATGATTGACCCAGAATCAACTTTATCTGATATTATTGATAAAACAATAAAAAATGCTTTAGAATTTTTATCACACGTGGATAAACGATTCAATATATTGTCTAATATATACTCCTCTAAAAAGATCAAAATAAAAACATTTTTAAAGTTGATAATTGAACGACTTTGCAAGCTGTATATTATTTTGATATGTCCCAAAACACATACCTTTAATTTTTATTATATTTATCATAGCGTCTCTAGCAGAATGTCTTACACCATCTATAAAATGATCCAGGCGTATCCAAAGTAAAGTGATTAATCTTTCAATTTGATCTTTTTCTATATCAATTTTGTTTTTGGTATATAATCGTTTTGAAAATATAACCAACACTCGGCTTGAAGATATTAAAATACTGCTATCATTTAAATTCCTTGAAAAATTAAACAATTAATAAAATTGAAGATGAAATAAAATATTATGTGTACACAATTTAAAAAAAAACTTATTACCTAATACTGGCTTCCATTATAATGTTATATAAATTAGCACTAATTGATTTCCCACTGATTGGTTCAATCATTCTTAATTCTTCAGTAGTAAAAGTATTTAATATTGCCACACAAAATCCTAACTTAATCAAATCTGATCTTGTTGAAAGTTTATCCAAACACATCTAAAACACACAATCTTATTATTATTTTTCTTTTGTAAATTTATTATTTTACCTTCCAGCATTCAAGAGTAGATTTTTCTTTGATGTGTGAATATACTATTGAAAGGCAACAGTTGAAAAGAGTTTCCATAGGTAAGTTATCACTATCTAATAAATCCATAAAACTTGCATTAAGTGATAAATGCAAAGTCTCAGGAAAAACATTTTTTTTATAAGCTGTTAGAAAAAAGCGAAAACTTTCATGGACGCATCTGATAGCTGATATTTTTTGTGTAGGGCAGCTTTCACAACTAAAATTCAAAATTAAATTAACGATTAACATTAATCTTTAATTGTCTACAAAATATAAGATTTTTATTTATTTTGCTTGCAATTGTAGTTTAAAAATATAAATTAAACACCAAATAGTGCCAACTAAATTTTGTATTAAAAACAACTGGTGGAATATTAAGCACTATATGTTTTTTATGAAATCAATAAATATTAGATAACATTATTTAAGACAAATTTCTGTCCAACCCATATAGCTAGGTATAAATAATATTAAATATTATAAAAGAACATACTTAGTAATTATGCAACAGTCCTAATAACATGAAGTTGGTCTATATAGTTGAAGTTGGTAAAAGTTAGTGTTAAATAATAGTATTTTCTTTTTGTCTTCATTTATTTAAATTATCAATACCGTTCAATACTTTTAATTGGAAAATTGATTTTTAAATCTTTACTTACACTAATATTTCATATGATCGACGAATATTAACTTCAAAAAATACCATGACTTTGTCAATGCAATTTGAAATAAAATCTGGGAATTTTTCACAACATTCATTCAAGGTTTTTAAGAAATATTCTGTTTCAGATAAACTATGCTCATTCTCCATTTTTGAAATAAATTGATATGAAATAGCAATGGATAATTCTGATTGCCATATTAATGGACATGATTTTAAGCATCTGAAAAAAATGAAATATTAAATATCCAAGAAATTTTTAGTCACTTAAATTAAAAAATACAATATTTACTTAGTAACAGTATTTTTCACTGCATCATCGATACAATGTTCAGTATAAACTTTGGATAGAAATGTTAAGAAATTGACAACCATTTCCTTTTCACATGTATCTGTATAACATATTTTGCATACCTATAGGATATAAATGAAAAAAAAAGTAAATTTTTCAGAATACAAATTGAATATGCAACAATAATATTGTCCAGTAACACTAATTACATGTTTAATGATGTCAATGAGTGAATGAGAATTTAAATTAATTATAGCAGTATCATATTCTTGTCGAAGCCCTGAAAAAAAAAATAATAACATCGGATTAAATATATTTTATTTTTTAACTAGTATTTTATGTCGGATTATTAATTTATTCCACCTGTGGCTTCTAAAATATTTTTCAATTCGTTGATTAGACTTGGATGACAGACATTTGGACGGTAATTGAGTTGTGAAAAATCCCGTTTTACATTCTTTAGATTTAATGCACTCATAATTTGTTAATTTTTTAAAATTATATATCATTAAATTGTATGGATTAACTACGAATCTATGATTCAAATTTCAAATAATAATGAAAACTACCGGTGTTAGTAATGGCACGTATTGGTAGGTTACTAGATTTTTTGCACCTATCATTACACAATATTGTTGTTTTGTAATCATGTGATATCACATTATCACTTAAATGTTAGGATATGATAAGAAATCAATGGTTACAAACATTGGGGAAATTCATTTCTGCCATAGAACTACAACTCAATGCTGCTGCTCGTTATGTAGCTGTACCATGTCTAAAAAACTTATTTGTTATTTAGCCATGAGTTGTACTTCCAGAGACCAAACTGAGTGGCAGAATTATTGAAAAAGTTCTAGTCCGCAAAACATTACAATGGGTAGGTACAATAAACTAATAAAGTAATTACTCAGGGTAGAGGCAATATTTTTTAAATTTTTCTAAAAATAATTTTGAGTTAAATTATTAAAATTAATAATTATAATTAAATTATACAGGTAACATTTAACTATGTATGAATTAATTAGGTGAGTACCTGTATCTAGAACTCTACATCAAAATTGTTAATACCCAGCTCTATTTCAAGTGAATTAGTGAAATATTCATATTGAATGACAACTTTTAAAAAACAATCCATACCTACATGCAAAGATGAAAACAAAATGTATAAATACCTACTAATTGGGCTTAATGCTTCTCCTTGATTTTCGTTCTTGTTGCAAATTACCTATCTGTCATTTGTAATGGTAGATATTTACAGTCGTAGGTAAAGACGATTTACTTGTAAATATTAAAAATAAATAGGTACCTACCTTGTACCTATATGGTTGCATGCCTATATGTATATAAATATTGTCAATACGAGAATAACACTTGTACACGTGTGTGAGATGTATGAAATTAGGTATATTTACTACGTATATTTATTATTTATCAATTGGTTGCCTATTACTACAGGGTAGGTTCACATAATATGATTTATGGCATAGCATTCCTTGAATTATTAGACCAAAATATAATTTTGATTTTGACAAAGTTAAAAAAAAATTGTGAATTACCGAGTCCAAGGGCCCAGTCCCCGAAACCTTCTTACCTATATATTAATCCACCAATGGTGTTTACCTATTTATGTTATAACTTATCATCTCTACGCCATTGATTGTATAATAATATGTAGCCTATGTGAGTATAATATAGTAGGTATATAGGTAGGTACTATACAGGTGCATATTATTCAATCGATGCCGATCTAGGTATATTCTATACATATTACATATATTATTACGGTATCGTACTCACTTATTCAAGCTTATACAGAAAGTGCCTATCATGAAGCTAAATAGTAAATACACAATTCAAACTTGACAGGTGGGTTAAGTGCGAAACACGTAAATTAAAACATTACAGTTTTTTACTTTTTTGTAGGTAGGTAGGTACTTATTCCATTATTTTTTCATATATTTTGTTTTTTGTTTTTTCAGTATATTCGATTTTATTACCTATAGGTATATAATATGTAGACTATATGTTTTTTTAAGAAAAAAATTATGTCTTGGGGAGTTGTGTTGTTATGTGCTTCTTTAATTAACTTTAAATTATATTATTAATTAATTATCTACCTATCTAATTAATTATATCTGCTCCTACCTTTTTAATAATGTCGATAACACTACAAAATTATGAATTTAAATTATTATACATTTATTTAACAGTTTATATAATAACGTCACTTTAACTTATTACAATTTTAAACTTGTACATACTTATGACTACCCTATATAGTTGCAGTTAAATAAAAAAATTGTTTTAATCGGGGCGTTACATTTTTACAATACAATTTTCAATAATATAATTAAAGTTAAAATATAAATAAAAGAAGCAGTTTTGGTATCGACAGAGTTGTGATGAATGGGGAGAGTGTCGTTTACAGGCATTTGTACATTTTGAAGTGCAAAGGCTGTTGTACCACAAAACCTTTTAAATATTCTAGTATTAATTCTTTTAGAACTTGATCCGTCTAAGAAATCACTGAATGCTGATGAAATGATCCACAAATATCCGTTTGAATCAAACGCAAAACTCGAAATCCAATCGAGTCTCACTTCTTGTATATATAAATCTTTGACATCAAAATTGTTTTTTAAAGTGTTCCAGGCGATCACTTTCCTAGTCATGCCTAGATACAGGTTCCCAGTCGTATCCATGATCATAGCAGTTGATACGTCTGTTTTCAGTCCATGGTTGTTAACATAATGGCTTATGTCATTGACGAAAGGTGCATCGAATACGCTCAACGGAATTGTGAATAGACTGTCCAATTCTATGGTGGTAAAGTATAACATATTATCAATTGGAGATACGGTTAAAAGTGCTTCGTTGTAGTCCTTAACACTGGACAATAATTTACATTGAAATTTTTGAAAATATCCTTGATCATACTTATAAACAATAAACCCAGAATTAGGGCCAATATCAGTAATTACAGCGGTGAGTGATTTCAAGTCAATCGAAATACCACTGAGTTTGCTTTTAATTGTGTACATACTGCTTGGGATCACCGCTGATTGTACAATTCTGCCCGTACCAATGTCCAGTATAACCAATTTTGGATCGCAAGTGTAACTAGGTTTTTCTAGATCGTAAACCTTGCCCACGTCTAACACCCACAATTGTCCTAAATGATCAATTTCGATGTCCTTGATGTTTTGCATCCCAATACAGTTTCCTACTATTTGAAGGCTTATCGTCGGAAATGGTTGTATAGTACCTCTGTAACTTTTGCATAATGTGGCCGGCACCCCTGGCTTAAACCTTGGTATGGCCATGTACAACGTGTTGTTCCAAATTTTCATTCTGTGCACAAGATTGTTTTCTGGAATATAGGAATGTTCCATTTCCTGGTGATTTTTATTATTTGACAAATCTATTTTATCCCACTGGTATACTACGTTTAGCTCACATAAACAAACACTTAAATAAATATTGACCACTAGATATATTGTTATCATCTTGGTTTAAAAGCGTTCGCGAGACTGAAGAACTTATGATGCTTAACCAAATGTATACAAGCTTCAGTAATTTTAACAAAATGTTGTAATTACATTCATTTATATTATTTAACACTCTCTTAAAATATATTTAACAGTAATCAGCATATTTAGTTTCAAAAATTCCAAACACAATCATTTAAAATAATGGTTAAGTAATTCAATGCCACATTTTCGAGTGGCATGTAAAAAAAATTACTATTGTCGGTAGATACACGAGTATTTGTACAATAATGCTATTATGATTTTCCGACTATAAATGGACGTAGACCACTGTTTTATTATGAGGTCAAACACTAATTTTCATAGTACGTACTTAATTTGATTTGAATAATACAGAATTGATACATATTTGGTAGAGTTTGTTTAGTTTGATAGATTTGTTAAATTAAAACTATATATGATAATAATAATAATAGATAATTAAAAAATAAAACCAGGATGTAAATTCTCAGTACCTAATTATTACAGAATAACCATAAAATTATAATGACAAGCACTATATTATGATATATTATGATTTTGGTGTAATAATTTATTTATTAAATTCAAATATTTTATAAAACCGTTTTTTCTTCTTATATTATTACTTATTACTAATTAGGCAATAAAAATCAAACAAACTAACTCTTAAACATCATTTTGAAAGAAATTCTCAATTTTTAAATAATAAACAATTGAACAAAATACTTAAAATTTTAAATCAATGCTCCTCTTAGATAAATACTTAAAACCTGTAACTTCTTTAAATACTGTTGATGGACGCTGTCACGGTGCCTCACACTCATTTGTTACAGCTTAACAAACCAAAATTAGGATTTGTGGTTCACACTTAATTTTGTTAGTTTTAATATTGTGGAGTCAATTGACGTATTATTATAAAATGTATGCTTTAAAGGTGATAACATTATCTCTGTTTTAAAAGGTTTTTTTCAATACTTGTACTTAAAAATAAACTATACATTTTTAAATTATAAAAAAATTTTAATTTAATTTAATTTAAAAAATATATATATTTTATGACTAGTTTTAAAATTAAAAAAATTAAGAGGTATTTAATAAACAATATTATAAGTTTTATTTTAAAAATATATTTCTTAAATTCTAAATATGTGTTATTCTCTACTATAATTTGTATTAGAATGTGCATTTTTTCATTTTAAATTATGTGTGTTTATTGTAATTATAATGAAATGGGTATAAGGAATATACTCGAATACGAGTATATAGGTACATGTTGACGCTTTCGGTTTTTATAATTACATTTTTTATACGATTATTTTCATCTCTTCGGAGGAAAATAAGAGCTTTTTTTATTTTACACAATAATATATACAATCTGTACATTTATGCACAATTAGCATATTTGATAAGAGTTACAATATGCATGAAATACGTGATACGAAGCCACCCACTAGTGGCACTTGACTGGGTGTTGTATGAATCTAACTATATATTATATATACCTACTGATTTTTTTTTCTTCTTTTATATTAGTTCCCTGAAAAGTCACTGTACCATATCCTTTTTAAACGACGCCTGGGCTTTTCAGGTAATGTTTGGGCGGATAGGTTTTTAATGAGTGGGTTTTAGTGTGTTTGTATAAGGGCATGAAAGATTTTGTAGAAGTGTGTAGCTTCTTCTGTGACGGATTTAATTGACAGGTCATTATGTATAGTGTAATTCGAAACAAAGGGCGGAACATTATTAATTTTCCTAAGAGCAATATTTTGAAATTGTTGGATTTTGTTGGTATTGGACACTTTTGCTGTACTCCATAGTTGGAGACCATATGGACATAGAGTTTTGAGTAATGTTTTATTCACAAGAACTTTAATTTTTAAACTGGAGTGTTTATTATTTGTGAGCAGAGTTCATAGCCTGCGACGGGCGTTTAAGGCAAGTATGTTTGTACGGATATGGCTATTCCAAGTGAGGCGCGTATCCAAGGTTAGGTTAGGTCCTGGATATCTAAATAAGAGCTTAAAGTAATAAAAATTAAACATAGTTAAACCGTGACATATTGTCGTTGATCTAAAAAACAATTCCATTTTTAGAGTGTATACATATTATATATTATACAGTCAAATATCGAAAGTAACCTGTGAACGCATACTTGAATATAGGTTAGTAGATTAGTTGTATTGTTTCGAGAGGTATACCTATAGCAAAAGATATAAATTATAATATTATGCCATACAAGCAAACGTATGCAGTTAAGCTTAATAGTCGTCCTAATGTACGTGTGAAAAATATTTGGTTTATAAATTATAGGTACGTCTAAAAGTTTTTAAAGTAACGAATTGTCACTACTTATATTATAAAGTAGAAGTAGTGTATTTTAACCTTCCAAACTGGAATTAGCTTTTTATGTGAATGGCGATCTAATTGTCGGAACAAAAAAATTAAAATTGTCAATTTTAAGGTGATACTTGTTAATGGCCATTTCAACATGTAGGTTGGTTTTCATTAATATATTTATTAAGTCATAAGTTATGTTTGTTTAAATTTTTTATTCTAATCCTATTACTTAGTTTGTTATTAATTATTAGGTATATATATAGCTATATATTTAACTTATGTGTTATTTTTTAATAAAGAAACTACATTTTATTCATGAACTATATTAAATACAAATTGTTTTATCAAATATTTGTGGGTGTTCATACACTGGGTTTGAAGTGTTCATCGACTAGCATGGTGTGTTCAATCGCTGGGATTTAACTAATTTTTTCAATTGAACTAATATGCTTCATAGTGAATTGATTTTTTATAGTTTTCTTAATGTTAGTTTGATAATGAACAGTTATACCAATCTTAAAATCTAAAATGTGTAAATGTGATGATGAAAACGAATTTATGAATACATTTTGATTGCAAACATATCTTTTACTGTTCAATCACTGGTCTGCTCACCCTATGTAACTTACATTTATAAGCTACTATTTCAAATTTTGTTTGTATAGATCGCCATTCATATAAAAGTGCTAATCCCAGTTTGGAGCGTCAAAATACCTAACCTTATACATTGAAATATAAGTAACATAATTGTTACTTTAAAAACCGTTTTACTTCAATATACTAGTTAAAACTGATTTTTTTTGTGTAAATTTTTAGATTCAAAGGCATAGGTAAAGAACTTTTTAAAATATCTTAGATTTAATCTTCAAATCGCTTTTTCTCAAAGCTATTAATATTATGAGTTGTGACAGTATTGTTCTAGAGGTGCGATATCATAAAATATCCTTCGCAATAGAAGCATAGTGACACATCCCTGTGTCCGTCTCCGCTCAGAATTTGTTCGTACCTAAACAATGATTTATAATTTAATTAAATATATGACCTAGTCAATGATGAAGCAAGTATACACTCAAAATATTAAACTATACAACAGATCAAGTTCACGGGTTTTTTCTTTTCATTACCAAGCTTCTTGTAGTATATGGACTTATCTGTAGAAAAATATAGTAATAATACCCATAGTATCATAATAATTATGATCTATACGAATTGTCCACTGAATAGTTTTGAATGCATAGTCTTTTTTTTCAATAATCCGAGTAACTGATGAAGACGGGTTTGTTATCACGAGTGTGCTTGTGTAATGTGTATGCTTAAGTTTGTGTGTTTTACCTTTTTAAATGTCTTCTTAGGTATACATTGTTCTTTAGGTAGATTTTTTTTGTAATTAGATTCTATTTACATCAATTGGTCAAATGTGCCGGATGTAAGGCCCTTGTGTATACCCTCTAATTATTGTTCATAGAAACTACCTCTATTCACTTTCAAACAAAGTTATATTATTTTAATTTTACCAACTGACAAATAGAAGTATTTGAAACATGTTGGCTATTCATCTTAACATGACTATTATAACATTATTCACTCATCAGTCTTCACACTAACCTTTTAAAATATTGACTAATGATTTGATGTGTTTACATAAGTGTTCAATTTTAACAGTAATATTATGTTAAATACTAATATACTATGAGTACTTATCTAGGTAATAGGTATACAAGGTGTAACATAATAACTTGACAAATAAAAAAAATTATTTATCTATATTTTTTTCTTCTCTATATTACCATGTAATTATACTCTTACTCTCAATTTTGTACCCTGTTAAAAATACTGTTAAAACTCCAAACACTGTAATGTAGCCCCAATTATAACTAATAGCCATAGCTGCAGAGTTTATATTTTGATCAATAAAAAAAAAAAAATAAAAAAAATAATTTTTGTTCCAATAAATATTTCAATTTTTTTTCTTCTCCATACATAATTTATAGACGCTTACGTCACAAAAAAGCAATAGGTATACGATTTTTATTTGAATTGTTTAATGCTGAAAGGTTTTAAATTTTATTTAATTATTTTTGGAAAAGTTCAAAATTACCAGTTTCTAAATCCAATTTTTAGAAAAGTGTTGATGGTTTTATTTAAGTGTCAAGTAGTTTATTTTTTACAATTTTCTAAAATGTACATTTTTTTTGGAGTACCTATATTCATTTGAGATGTAATACTTTTTTTCTTATTTAGAATTTTCGGACATGAGTAAATATTATTAATTATATAATACTTTTATAATTTTTATACATATTTTTTTTCATACGTTTAACTAGTATACATTTTTCATTTTTCATTTGTCAGGTATTTCTGTTATACTTTGTATACTATTTCACATATAATTTGATTTTAGGTGTCAAGTGTTTCAAAGTTCAGTATTCAACAAATATAAATTTCAATATAGATTACAAAACTTAAGATATTGTTATAAATATTTTCATATTAATATCAAAATGAGCTTAATACATTATATAGGTTAGTAAATATAATAACTAAAAATAGGTATAGGTATTGCAAAAAGTATAAATAATCAAATATCATATCAAAATGTTAAATGATTGTCATACCTAGATTTTAATATTTGATTTTCATTCTAAATTGAATATTACATTTATACCTATGGCAAGTATAATACAAATGTATAATTTTCCGGAAACGTCTTTATTTAACAATAGATGAATACTTACTTAGTTAATGATATATTTACGCTATTATTGTTTCATATTATACATAATATCTATGGAAGTGAAAATGCATCATGAGTATACTATGGGATTTTAAGTTTAAATCTTTATGCTGTTAATATCTTACTATACATATTTGCACCTATCAAAATGATTAAATGATTAATCTTTTTCCCGAATTTATTATAATAGTTGATCTAAACTATCAGTTAACATAAGAAGAAAATAATATAAATTATTCTTCCATTTTACCGCATGTTAAGGGTGACAGCATGGAGACCAGCGCTCCACGGACCTTGCAAAAATCAATACCAAAGTCCTTACCCCGGTAAAATCCACTGACACAGAGTGGGACATCTGACTGAACTCGACGTTATGGCTTGTACATTTTAATACAACAGCGTTATGTAGACAAATCGGTTTCGTCACCGTTTACTTATTAGCTAAATGATTCGATTTAAGGTAATCGTGTTTTTACTGTTAACTGATGTTCCATTTTCAATACAAGAGGACGATAATGTATTACACATCGGAGGTATATTTCCGATCGGTGGCAAAGGCGGATGGCAAGGAGGTCAAGCTTGTGAGCCTGCGGTTAGGCTAGCTTTGGAAGATGTGAACAAGAATAGCATTCTGTCCGGATATCAACTGAAATTGCATTGGAATGACAGCGAAGTAAGTGTACCTACCTAAAGTATTTTGTAATAGAAATTTTCACTCCTGCAGTTATCAATATCTACAATAAATTAAATTTAGGATTTTAATAATGTTCATCTACTATAAAAAAAAAAAAAAAATAAAACTAAACGTTTTGCTTTGAGAAATCTTAAATTTATTATTTGGTGTATTATTTATTAACATTTAAAAAAAAATTATAACTTTTAATAATAAGTATTACATTTAAAATTAATGTAGAAAATCAACATATTGGCAAAATGAAACAATTAATTTTCTAACAAACTATTATAGGTAACTAATATATTCAGGTAACTAATATATTCTAACAGTATTTGTGAACAAAATACAAGCCTAATACAATACCTATTATACTAAATTTATAATTAAAGATTGTAAGTTTTACTTCTTACTTGTTCTTAAGCTATACACGATCACTGTACAATACATATGTATAAAATCTAAACATTTGTTGAACATTTTATTTAAACATTTATTAAATAGTATTAATTAGTATTTAAATATAAATATATTTTTTTCAATTTCTGCAGAAATCAATCGAATTTGGTTTTTTATTATTCTCAATTTAACTTTGACTTAATAGACAAAAAGTTATCTTGCATTGTTTTATTTACAATATTAATTGTATAAGAATGAGTAA
>PVMI01019560.1:0-18916 GCA_008528875.1 Aulacorthum solani
AAAAATAAAATAATTCGAGTATTATAGTCTCAGCGTGGCTCACGACATTGATAAATTCAACTGAGATAAGTGCTCGCTCAGAGTTCTACACGGTCACTGCACAGACTATATGTGGTCACAGTCTGAAAGAATCCTTCCGAGTCCTTCAAACGGTCATATCTGAAATCCTGAACTTACTGAGGAAAGGGCCGGGCACTATACCTTGTAGTCGCCGCAATCCAGTCATGCATGATCTCTGTGACGTATCATTGACCGATCGACGGTGTAATGTCGTGGTGACCAGTGATCGAGAATACCTTATGAACACTCCGAAATGACTGTTTCACGTTAGACATTCAACATTTATACGCAAAGTAGGTACATCGGGGACGGACGTCGATTAGCTATAGCCCAGTTTTCCGGAGTGTCTCTTGGGAGATAGCATTGAAAAGTATATTTTTTTAATACCACCACCTGCAATATTTACATAATAATAGTAATATGTACGCTTGTATTCGATTACTTTGTTTAAACCCTTTTATTCCCATACGTGTTTAATATTTATTTTACAAAAAGTTGGTATCAACTTTTAAGAATGTTGATGTATATTAAATAAGGTATTTGAAAAAAATATATTTAGTAACTTATACTTTAGTTTTAAACAAACAACTTCGTTTAAGGATACAAAAATAAACAATTTATTAAAGATAATATCGAATTGTTAACCAAAGGGCTGTTCCTACATCCACGATACAATAATTGTCTATATTCATGACACGAATGTTTTCTTAGCCTAATCTAAATGGGTTGCACTATGATTGTGTGCGAGTCATTAAATTGAACAATTTTTAAAGCTTTAGAGTACATTTCGGAAGAAAACTAATTACACTAAAACAAACTTAGTCCTATACCACAAGTTCTAGCCTTTTCTAAATGCGACTATCTATTTTTAAACTTAATAAAGAAAACTCAAAACCAAAGTGTATTTTAGCTATACTCGAAAAACCCACCGTGTATGACGGTGACAACTTTTTTTTAATATTTGAAAGCGTTTTAATATGTACACTATACTAAAACTGTATTCGAGTTGAATTTTAAATACTTTTTTAAAAATATTTATTGCACACTTAATGAAACACTTTTGAAAAGTACTTTTTTTTAAAACACAGCTGGTTGTCGTATTTGCAGGTCACTTCTGTCTAGAATTCTGTTTGGTTATATTTTTACTTCTGTCGTCCGTTATTTGCAGTCATTTGAACACTATTTGAGGTTTTTATCGGTACCTATATACTCTTGCTGGGTCGAGATGCCGATTTTCAAATGTCGTCTCTCCAGTTCATTTCACAACCTCATATTAGATTATGGTTACAACAAAAGGCTACATTTTGGGATAATGCACAAGGAAGCTGGCCGACGAAAATCCAACAAAAGAGATTAATGGACTGGGTTAACAGATTTATCGTTATCAGTAGTTAAACAGCTTTTACTGATGAAAAGGTCAATATTTACAAGCATTTTTATAGCGTATGCTATTTGATATCTCGAGATTATATTATGTTAATTTTAAAATAAATGTACACTATTATCTTAACTAATTTATTATATCATCTTAGAGAGATCACAGTAGCCAGATAACAATTTTGTACGAAAATTATGTCAAGGGAGGAATTAATAATAATAAAAAAAAGACCCGGCTAGTCTGCTTTTTTCGGATACATTAAAAATAATAATAATACTTAGAAATTTTTTAGTATCAGAATATATAGTAAAATATAATATATCAATTCAGCAAACACAGCACTTTTCAATGTTTATTCGATCAATCATATTCAATAATGGAGTATAAATATTTAAAAAGTTTTATCATAATACTATCGTTTTTTTTTGTATATATAAGTACCTATGTATATATATGAGTTCAAAAATCATAAACAAAACAGTTCATAAAAAATACATTTTTCGTTAATGTATTACACTTCTTTTAAGTTATGAGATCGATTAATGCTGATATTATATTATCTTCTATAGAATATTTTTTATTAGATACGAAAATTAAATTAATTTCAACATTATTGTATAAATATATTTAGTATACACTCATAATTAATGCAAATTGACAGAATAAAATAAAATTAAAAACACCATAAAATATCATAATATAGAAGTTTGTTGCTCAAACTTCATTACTTTTGGTAGAATTGTTATAAGGATTGCAAACCATACAAAAAGTTATAATATTTAAAGAGCAAAGTTCAGCACTTAGTTTATTAACTAGTAGTGCATAGTGTACACTGTACAGTGTACATTATATACACATTATTATTTTCTTAAAATCTATTAATGTATTATGCAAAGTAATTTATGCATGAAAGCAACGAAACTAATGCATTTATCCATGAACAATAAACATAATTCAGTAAAAATATTCAATAGGCAGTGCAGTATTGTGTACTTTGCCGTGTTGTATTAAAATATACAAAAGTGATAATATTTATCATTTATTTCGAAGACGAGTTGGGTTAGGTATATTTTTTTACAGGAAGGTTTTTAACTTTTAAATTTTACGTAGTAAAAAATAAAAAGGTTGGTGATTAATATTTTCGATATTTACCTATTAAATATATTAAATAATACTATAAAAGCTAGTATTAAAATACTAAATACTTGTTCATCATACATATTTATATATATTCAGATATATTCATATCTAATAATTTATCTAGATGTTATACATATTTTAATTATGAATTATTTAGGTAAGTACTTATAGTATAAATGTATAATATTAGTATTAATATCTTTAAAATAAAAATAAAACTGCATATTTTATCATGAAGACAGATTTTAGAATGATATTTGCATTGTTCAATCATACGTATTAAAATAATTACAAAAATTTATAAAATTTAGTATACACTTTATAAAATTCTACATACAATATACATGTAGATATATTATTATTATTTGTAGTAACCACAAACCTTTAAGTACTTAATTATTAAAAAAACAATAATAATTAATTACTAATAAATAAACATGTATATAATTTCATATTTTCTACATAATAAGTTCTAAATAGGCAAAATGTAATTATTCCAATATTATATCATGTTAATTGAATATAATTATTAGATTTGGATTAGATACTCAAAAATGATTGACCAGAAATGCACTATCAATTTATTGTTCAACTCAATTAGATTGAATTACTAAACTTACAATAAGACTCTGATTCAAATTATACTTTAAATGTTAGAAATACTTTTTGAACAATGCTAAATATTATATTATAATATAATATAATACACATAAATCTATTGACAAAATCATTGATGTATGTTTCTTATTGTATTGGAAAATATTTTTGAAAGAGTATAAAAAGTATACTTCAATATGGTTTCTTATAGTTTTTCTCTAAACATTGAACTAAAAGCTAAGTAGTAAACTATACTATATTATATTAGTATTTTAGTTTAAAGTGGGTTAAACATACAATTGTTCAATAGTTTCAAAAATCAATTTTTTGTATTCACATTCAGCATTCTCACTATAAAATTTGACAAACTTAAACAACAATTTATCTCGTACACATATTGTATTATACAATATGCATAGGGACTATTAAATTTATCATAAAAAATTATCATAAAATTAAATTTATTAAATGCACATATTTATCATTTAGTAGGTTCTATGATATTATTACCTATGTAATATGTATGGGCTGTATAGAAAACCTACTTTTATACACCTACCTGTTGTGTTTGTCTGTCGCTACTTTCAATGCCATGGTTACCAATAACCATTATTGATTTTATATAACAAAACTATAAAAATTATATTTTCGAGTCAGCCTATAATTGTTGCTTTTAGGAGAATAGATATACTTTCTTCTTGAAATTGTTTAATTTATTGCCGAATTAATTAATGCTTCCACTGATATTTCGTTTATAAGATACAATTTTATTACGTGATGTTTACACATATTATTATACATCACCTATGTATTTTTATATTTACTATAATAGCGGTAGTATTAAATTTAATTGAACTAACATTAATTATTGATAATATTTAATTTTAACCTAGTGAATTGCGTATTATTGTAATCAAGTAACGAGCCTACACATATGGTATAATATATATCAGTTTATTACTTCAAACTTCGAAGTTATTTAAATAGGGAATTATAAATTCGACATACATTCGATTCTCACTATTGGTAATTAAATACTTGTAGAATAGATTACATAATATTATAGAACATTGGAAATTAAAAATGTCTGTCGTCAGAAAAAATGTTAAATAATGAAAAAAAGTAGAATATTGTTTTTCTATAGTATCGTTGGTCATTTTTTCCAAGCATACACTCTCCAACTGTTCCCAATTGCGATGCCCATCATTGAAAATCTTTCTCCATCGTCATCTTTCATTATGACGTCTATGGGCTATCGTATAACTGTCAAACACTTGCCCGATGTAATTGGACGATTATTAACCGTTATTTTTGGTGTGTTTCAGACGTCAATTCCAGCGGCACTATCGACAAGAAAGATTTTGAGATCGCCATCGAAGTGAGTGATTATTGTAAAATTTTTCAATGATAATTTATATAATTTATGCCGTTACACCAATAATATAGTATCATCACATATGATGACTTTAATGCAACTGTAAATTATTAGCACTAAGGTGCTCAAAAGTAACATGGTCTATTGCAGTATAGGTATAATATATATGTTACGGGCAATGTGGAATTCCGGGCAATGGTAATCACGATTTATTTTTTTACTAACTAATATTATTTTTATTTTTATTATAATTACGAATATATTAATAATAATAATAATTGTTATATAATATTGATAGAATGACAAAAAAAAATTAACTAGTATCATTATTTTATTATTCAGATAAATTAAATTATTAAATCTTATCAAATCAACTGATGAAGTACAGTATTTATATAATTAAATAAATTGAAAGTCCTTTCAGGATGCATATTGGTACACTTGGGATTAGTCGCTAAGCACTGCTCTTCATTAATTAACCTGTGGAAAAGTCAATTTTGTAATTTTGTATTTGTTTTATATTTTTGTCTTACATTTTTAATTTAAAAAATCTTACCAGAGTTTACTTCACTAAGGCCTTTGCATATTTCAATAGCGATTAGGTACACAAATATACTGTTTGTCAACATTTTTAAAAATTTTAAATAAAGTAATTCGATAATATGATTTAATGTATTGATATATTGATAATTCAGACGTCTTTGAAATTAATATGTTACATAATTTAAAAATCAATAAAATAGTTACTGAAATATGAAAAATATTTTAAGCTTTAAAATTTCCATGTAGGATAAAAAATACTCAATATAATATTATGCTAAAAATTATATTGTATCCATAAATAATGTTGAAGTAAAAATATAAAATATCCATCATGAATCTAGGAACACCTAGGCAAATATGGTGCATCGGTGGTTTTATGGTAGTTTTTCGCAGTTTCCTGATAAACCACAGAAAATTACAAATATTACCTCTCTAAAGTACTATTTGTGTAGAATCCAATCAATATAAAACTATACATTATGAAACTTTAGAAATACTTTTTCTACTTGAAAAGTTTTTGCAGACATACTAAAAAAACTCCATTATTGTAAAATCAATTAAATTTATTGAACTACACTAAAATTATTAATCTTAGTAAGTATACCATTATACGCACTTTTTACACAATAAATTAAAAATATTAAATGAAATGACAGCATACGAAATAATATAGTAATAGATTTTATACTATAAATATGGATTTAGTTTATTTACTATATTTTGATTAAATAAATAAAATAAAATGTGTTATTTGACTTCCTAAATTTTAATTTATTATTTCAATGCCAGTACCAAGCTTTTTATTATTGCATAACTAAATTTATTTAAAAACTTTTAAACATTTAAATATTTAATCTGTTGTGCTTCATATCATATAAATCGTTGACGTACTGCTTTAATTTTGAAAAAAAAAACAAAACTAGTTGCATGATGTGAATAAAGGTCATCGTGGGTGAATATAATGTAGTAGTAGATAATAAAATAAACCTTTGATAAAACATAGATAAAGTTAACCTATTATTCTTACGACAAATCTACTTTTATTATAGAGTCACCACCAATGCGTATTGCATGTTCTGACAGCTCGATTTAACTTGTTAAAAGTAATATGACTATTGGACACACTAACAAGGTCTTCATACTTCCACTTAAGTGGTTCATGTCCAACAAATTAATTCAAATTGCATAATATTTCAATTTTAGATGACTTTAACAAAAAACCGTATCTAGATTCTGGGCTTTAAGTTTATTTTTCCATCCGTATAATATCTCTCTCAAACTTTAAGTATGGGATACTTGGAATAAAATGTATTTATATTATAGTTGCGCGCATTCCTATTATTTATTGTACATTTATATTTTATACTATCCACCATATGCGGCATCCCTAACATTTCACATTTACGTATTGCGGACATTCTCCTCGTACCCTGCAGCCAGTTGAACTGGCACGTCCCAAGATTCCATCTTAAATTTAACCCTGCAGACATATATGGCGTGGCCATATTTGTATTGAAATAATAATAATAATAATGTACTAAAGTTTTGAAAATTGAAGTTTGACTAGCAGAACGCATGTCGCATTATATCTCTTCGAATCGAATATTTTATTTTTCGGATCATGGAAAATCACGTTTGTCGCATATGTGCTCTACTAGACCAACTTCGTTACATAGTTTCGAATGTTACTAACATTTTCCAACCAATTTATCGCAATAAATAATAAACTTGGTATATTTCCAACAAATCGTAGGTAATCAGACCTTGCACATACCTTCACTTACATTCAATTACGTGATGTACGAACATATTTTGTGTTTTCTCGCTAATTGTTAATGCGTAGTGTTTGCAAAACACCTTTTAGTGTAAAATCCAGTTATCCTCTAAATTGAAAAAGTAATCTTAATCAAAAACTAATAATAATTGAATTGTTTTAGAGTCTATAATTGGAGTGTGGAATGTATATTGGTTTTACAATGATGTGTGTGTATGTGTGTTTTGCGTTGTAGTGTCAGTCGACAGTCATCATGTTTTGGAGTAGAATATTTACTTCGATCTTAAACGTTGACTGCAGTTTCTTGAAGCAAATGTGTACTAGTCGATGCTTTAGGAAAAAATAGAAAAATGTATTCCTATATTTTTCTTAATAATTGAGAAAAACTTTTAAAAAAAAGCAATATAGAGACGATTCATTCTTTTCAACTTTTTTTTTTAAAATTGTAATCCCAATGCCCCACTCTAATTTATTTAAAAAAAACTGAAAACTAAAAAGCGATATAAAGAGATATTCACTGTATACTGTACGCTGCAAGGTTATAAATGTATTCCTTTAATCGTTATATGTAGTTATCCAATTTTTTTTCGTTCACCAACTTTACTCTTTCTTTAAACCTACATAGCTTTATACACCTATTCTATATTGTTCATTTTACTTATACGTTTATTCTTTTCAAAATAATCCTCTTTCGTCAAACCACATCGCCATCACTTATCTAACTTTTCCACACATTCACATTTACTGTCCGTATATATTTTTCTTTGCAAACAACTATGTTAAGCCTCTTTCCACCTGTACGCTATGTAATAATAAATAGCAAGCCTGAGCTATACAATATAAATTTCAGTATTTCACAGTATTTTCTTATTAACGTATTTATTTATAAGTTCTAAAGTTATCATTATTTTAGTATACTTGAAATGTGAAAGTTTATATTTATATATTTAACAGTTAGATTAAAATTTTAGAAGCAAATAACTCAGAAACAACAAGAATCACATTTCTGAAGAACCCATTTTAAAAATCTTGTAGATACAGATAAATAGAAAATTTGAAATTTTTTTTAAATCGAATAATTATGCAATCTGTAAAGGATTATTTTTATAACAGATAGCACAAGTGATGTTGTGGATTTATAAAAAAAAAATAAAGAAAAAATTAAAATAAATTACTTAAATTAAATTTACAAAACAATTTAGACATTGTCGTGTGAAGTGTCCATCTATTGATTGAACTTCATAACATGTAAAAGTGGGGGTTAGAAAGTTAGTAGATCATGATACCACGTTCGTTGTAGGCGTCTTCTGGGGTCACCAGGAATAGTGGGAACAGATACATAGTTCTGAGATAAAGGGGTTGTGGTGATTTGAGTGCATGCTTAAAATTGAATATAAATATTAATTATGATCTCAATTTATATACTGATATTAAATTTGCATAAAACGCTGTAAGAAAATACTAAATCCTTAAAGACAATGATAATTTATTGTACTTTCCGAAATTCTTAATCTTACAAATAACAAGTTAATTGTTTTATATATCAAAATATCAGAACGGTTTTCTTGTACTAAAATGTAATATCTTTAATTTGTTTAAAACACTTAAAAATACATATAGCAAGTATCTCAAAGTATTGAATTCAATTATATAGAGGTAATAATTGCATTATATTCGAATGCAGAACACTGCAGGTGAGTGTTAATAAAAAATTAATAAATAATTTAACAAAACCTTAGATTGTAGTCATAAAATAATTTATTTTCAAAATAAGTATGCGTACCTACTCAATAATAATTTTCATTGTAAGTACCTTCACGTATTTGTACACTCAATGAACAGTTATGTAATAAAGCTATTAAATACTTAATACATATTATATTATATGCTTTTGGGAATAACTTTGGCCACGAAGAGTAAACCCGTGTATTATAATATAATACCTAATAAAATGGTATTTTGTAGACGTATTAGGAAACTCAGGAACCGTCGAACATTAACAGGTAGGTAATAACTGAATAGGTTAAGGTGTAGGCGTCTATTTAGACCAATATCGTACAAGTCGTGAGAACACATTAATCATTGATAGTTTGGATAAATACTGAGTAGCGTTGTGAAAAGTATAATGGTATTCAGAACAGTCTTTCTAACAGTTCTACGCGATAAGTATTTTGGACATATATATAATATATATATATTTATACAACACATGTATACAATTTATTCTCTGGGGGTTCAAGATCTAATTTGCGAGTTTTTGATCGAAATAAAGTTTTAGTTCAATATTTGTTTGTAATTTGGGTACCTACGTAACATTTCAGTACCTACCACAAAGGTATAAAACAAAAGTTCGAATAGTGATTTGTCTCAAAGCAGTCGTTTCTCGCAATAATAAATAACAGGTTGGTGTGGGAACCCTGCTGCTTTTAGGCGGTAGACAGTAGTAGTCGGGTGAATAGTATAATTGTTACAAAAATATACAATCGTTATATTTTATGGTTCTTTTGTCATTAACGTACATATTTGCATAATATATTACGTGGAAATGAATAAAGCTATAGTCGTGGCTACCCTCGGAAATAAACGGTATACGGCTGATAGATTATACCGGATGATGTTGTTTTCAATGGTATAAGAGTCTCGACTTCGTGAAATTATGGATAACGTCGAGCCGGCCTAGTCCTTTTCACAGGCGAGTTTCAATTTGCATAATATTATTGCTATTCATACGCGTCGATAGCGATGAGCCGCCTAATGCTAACCACGTGGCTTTATGTTTAAGAATTTAAAATAATATTTTATAATTCGACGCACGCGTGACCTTACGACGAATTGTTTGGTATAAAATCGATTTACAACAGGCACATTTTAACTTATAAATTGTATATACATATATTATAAGTAGTTGTTAAAAGTCTTTGATGTATTTGTTTATTTTCATTTAATATTATGAAAGCTGTTCGATAATGTCCTGATGATAATACTATTATAGGTACTTGCCGATAAACGGTTTTCTTTTCGAATGAATATTAATGCCTGAAATCAAAATATTCATAAATCTCTTCGAGGTATTATAGCAGAGCTCGAGGATTAAACATAATATAGGTATATACAATAACACGGTACTATTACTGTATACGTATTAATGTATTATTACTATATACCTACGTTACAAACAATGAGATTAATTTCATTATTTTGCACAATACCCATTATGCACCCCTTTTTTAAACATTTTCATATATGCATTCTGGCATCCAATTATAGTATGTAATATATAGGTTCCATGTAATAGTGATTATTTATCGAATAAATATTAATTTATTATTTAGGTAAAATATATAGTATATATTTATATATAGTTAGTATAATTATTAATGTTTTTACTTACAATTATCATAGGTTACTGTTTATTTTATTAATAATATAGAAGCTTTAATGTTCTTACATCTTGCCAAAAGTTCATACCTGAGACACAGAACATACTATGTACGACTTGGCACTTGTAGGCACAACCATTATAATATATTATGATCAATGTCAAACCACTTAAAGTTTAGTAGTAGTGTTTCCATGGTCCATGATATATAACTATCATAAATAATAAATGTACAAAACAATAGAGTATAGTTAGGAGGATGGTCTTATCTGTATTGTAGGTAAAATGTATTGTGGGGTTAGTGACTAAGCGTTATAGGTAAAGCACGGATTTAAATGCCCTTAAAACCATATAAATATACTCTAAAAAATAGCCCTAAATGGCTTTAAAAAATGCATTTTATCACAAAAATGTCATTTTTTTTTTTTATTGAATTTATTATTTTAATTTATAAATAAGATACTATTATTATGAAATTTGAAAAATTGACTTGATGCTGGGATAATGTTGACACGCTTATGTTTTGTTATGTTGGGGCAATATTATTCATTTTAAACATACCAAAATATACATTAAGATTTCTATAAAATTAATATTATATTCTAATAAGTAAGCCTATTTTACTTATTAAATTTTGAACATTGCATTGCAATTAAGATAAAATAAAAATTTAATGGAAAAATAAAGAGTGATAATGTGTATTGAAAAACCCGATTAACCTATTAAACGAAAAAAACTTAAATATCAATAATACAGTTTATCTTTAGATAATATTTTGAATAGGTTAAATTTGTTTAGTATATTGACCCAATAATACTTTAAATGTTCTAAAAATAAAAATACGTAAAAATATGCAAAATAATGCAAAATAGTGCAAAATAAAATGTTTAGCATTGAAACACCGATTACTTGAAATGAATTATGTACTTGAAAAGCATTGTCTAAGATCAACCAAAAAAATATGCTCTTTGCATTGAAATCTTGGCCCTAGTTATACCTAATAGAGAATAATAACTGTAACAATAAAAAACTGAGGGAGTGACTCTGCTGTATACTAGATTTTGAGTGTACTTACCTCTTTATTGAGAAGGTCAAAGCATTTTTAACTTAAGCCCTTTGAAGTACAAACTATATATAATTATTTGCCGGAAACCACTATCTAAGTTTAGGTTTGAAGATATTTTACTGTTCATTGAGCATTAAGGTCTAGTCAGACGCATGGAACAATGTTTTAAAAACACACAATATCAAAACAAATGCATTCATTGCAGGGCCGCAGTGGTGTTCCCTACCTATTATTTTCAGAAAATGTCAAGACATTATTCAAATATTCATCAGCATGATATTACCATTAATAATAATTTTTATTAATACACAAAATATATAAGAACCTACATAAAATAGTATATTGCATTGAATGTTTGTTTCTATGCATAATTTGGGATTCATTAAATTTATAATGGCATTGAAAATATTGGCATGTAGGCAACAGGACAAAATACATTTTAAAAAAACTGTGATATTTATATTTAAATTCAAGTTAAAACCTATAACATACAATACCACATTTTTAAAATAGTTGTATATTATATAACATTATATTACAAGAAAAATTGAAAACATAAAAATATTGTAAGTATAAATAAAAAAAAAGCTTAACGGTAGTGATTGCTATGTTTAGATTTTTAATTATATCGTAGTAATGCCTAAAGTATTTTAATACCGCTCAAGGAATGACATTATAAAAAAAATATATATGCTTTAGGACATTAAAGACAATATTAAAATAAAAACCCTTCCATCTCCGTATCATACTAACCAGAAAAATGTTTGTCGTTTTAAATTTTTTTTTAACGTATTTTTGTTTTTTTATCATCTCTCTCTTGCCATTTAATCTCAGACATCTTGTAGATTTTTATTTTCTTTCATTTTCGCCCTTTAGCCCCCAACACAAACATGACTGTTTCACTGAAACTGTCTGTCACGCAAAGTAAACAGCGTTGAACGTTTACTCCGACGCATTTATAGTCTTTAACGATTTTTTGGATGCCTGAAAAAAGAGAAAATTCAATCATTCTGAAATTTTTATATACACTTTCAACATATTCATGGTGAAAAATAATATGTAAGCAGTCAAGCAGAATGGAAAAATCTCTGTTTGAGAAAAGTATTAAATATAAGTACACAAAAAAATCAGTTATTATAATAAGAAAAATATAAATCATAAAGTTGTTTGGTTTTTATCAGTACCTAAACCCTAATCGTCATTATTGATTTCATTCCTATTATTTAATATAATGTTAGCATAACTAAAATGGTTCTTCAATTTTTGCTCACAACTATACAAAAAAAACCATTAAAATAACTATAACTCCAAATGGTTTTGATGAAGTATACAAAAATAATTTATATTCATTTGAAACTTATCACATTTTTTCCAGCTTAAATCGTTGAAGGAAAATTATTTGTTTTGTAATTTATTATTTGGAACATTATCATTATATTTTATCATCAATTAATATTTATTTTATTATTTTTTCAACTTTATCTGATCTTTCAATAGGATCCTCTCAGCCAACTATTTCCAATATTTTCGTCTACTAATTAATATTTACTATCGCTATTTTATTTTATTTTACTTAATAGTTTCTATCTATAATATGCACAAACTAATAATAAAATTAATCAAATTTTAATTATTGAATATGTCTTGGAGCTATATATTATGATAACCAACAACAAAAGATTTTATTTCATAAAGAGAAAATAATACGATGTTTTTATTTGATCTTAGTCTCTAAATGTTTATAACACTGTTAAATATACTGGTCGACTTTGTTGTTCTGTGAAGTAGATAATTTTTACATTATTTAATTTGATTCAATCGCTTTTAATCCTGATATTTGTAAACGGTTTTTATAATTATAAACTATTGTAAAGTATTCTCAGCTCTTGTTGTTAACTTAGCATAGGAATGATAGATCATTAATAAAGTTCGATTGTGATTTTTGCCCTGATAATTTTTACCGATCAAATAATATATTTTAGTGAGCACAACTCGATTTAATTTAAACGTAGCATAAATGTGTTTTATCTTGTACAAATTAGAAAAATGGAGAAAAATACTCTAAAAATATCAAAATAGTGAAGTATGAATTCAATATGAAGTTAAATAAACATAGCTATAATTGTTTGATAATAAACCATTTCATAATAACGTAACTATTTTGTTTCACTTTTCAAAAAACAAATTTTATAGGAATAGGGTAGATTGGATACAAGATACATATAAGATATAACCAACTAAAAATTGTCAAAACATTTATTTAAATTATAAAAACAAAACATTTTTGGGATTTAAAGCGGAAATCACCTCTTTAGAGTAAAATTATGTTAAACAAATGTTGAAAAATATTTAAACAAAAACATTATTTAAATAATAGTGATTCTTCAAACATGTCCCACTCGTCGCGTTTTTACTGAAAATTGTTAAACGGATAATTTTCCTGAAAATTTTGGCGTGTCAAAATCAAAATTCGGAAGAATAATATTGTTGAGTTATATTTTAACTTTGTGTATTAAGGATAAAAGGTCTATATTTTTCGGAAGATGTGAGGGTCTTAGTGATTTGAAAATGTCAAATTAATATTAATTTATTAACATATTTTGTAATTTTTAAAAATAGTCCAATTATCATAAATAATATATTTAATATTATAACTAATTTGTATTTTTGAAGACTGTTATGTTAACTATAAACATTTTAATAACTGAGAAACTACTCTTTTGAATTTTGGAATAGGTAAATAAAAATTTTCAAAAAAATAATTCTCTTAATAATTTATAATTGAAAAGGAAGAGATTCCCATTTAAAAAATACTAAATAGATGTTTCTATCACCATACCACACACACTCCTTAAGTAATAAAAAAAACTCAATAGTGTGAAAACATTGTATTTAAGTAGATTTATTTGAAAATTGAAAATTCTAAAAACAGGATTTGAATAATATTTATTGTCAAAGGAAAAATTGAGGGGGGTAAGATCATGCTCTTATTAAATCGCCTTGTATATAGGTAATAAAAAAACAAGTCTATTTTTACATCTAAATATCCATCATTTTAACAACATAAAAAATTGACCTTCTAATATAATATAATATTTACCTACATTTTATTAGTACCCCCACACACGGACTTATGAACAAACCACAAATTGTCGTGCTTTGACGTGAGCACACACGAACATGCGATAAAGGCAACAATAAAATTGGTAGTAAATAAACAATTTATCCTCGTATGTACTGTTAAGCTGTACCTCCCCATGGCTGGTAGGTAGGTACTGTTGCACAATACTGACGTGAATAGTATTACACTTCGGTACGCTTTGAGCGAGGTTCGCTTGTATTGAAAACCAATTCCAATGAATGAGTATTATTGTCGGAAAAAAAGTCCGCCGGGAAATATTCTGCAGATGTATGGCAACGCGGATTTCATTCTTTACGATTTCGTTTACTGCAGTTGTGAATGCGTCGGTAAACAATACTTATTTTTTACATTTTTCCGGCAAGATCGAGAATGACAAAAAATACTACGCAGCGGCATGATTTATAAATCAACGATAAGAGAAAAAAATAACAGTTTATCATCATTATTACTATTATTATTATTATTATTATTAATAATGTTATATTTATTTTTCCATCCATATATTTGTCGATCATTTAGTTACAATTACCGAGAGGGACAAACGCTGAACTCGACGAAATAGAACAAAAATAAAATGAAAATAAAAGAACCGACTCGTTAAAAGCATTTGCACGCCCTATTCAACGTCGGCAAATAATTGTATGTGAAAAAAAAAACAACAACAACAAATGAAAAAGCGTATAGTAATGTTCAATGATTTGTCACCATCTGCAGCTAGCGTATATTATACTGCGTTGTTACGAATATTTTTATAGGATTTTCGGTGTATTACAAGGCAGACGAAATGATTTCGTCGAGAGGGTATATTATTTATTATTGTTATCATAACAATAAATCGGCATCTTAAATCGGCCGCCGGTGGTTAACGTCATTTATTTCCGAGGGACGGGGCGTCGGCGCAGCGCATTAGGGGCGAAACCTCTTTTCTGTGCAGAATACGTGTAAATTCGACTGCAGAGGCCCGCCCTTAATACTGGGTCGGCTGTCAGTATTCAAAAAACAAGATTAATGAGCTGAACGCCCAAAGCTGTGCTGCAAAAACGTCTGTGCGAATGTATAATGTACGTAAGCTACAGTTGGTGCACTCTCGATCTCTCTTCACGACTACTCCGTAATTGCAGTAAACACTTGTGGATTTCAGTGACAATGGCCCGATCGACTGAAAAGATATCGACGAATCATTCAAATGTATATTATATACACATATATATTTATAATACAGTGAATGTCCCATACTTATATTTATATACCTATATATGTGTGTGTGTGTGTGTGTGTGTGCGTGCTTAGACGCTTCGTGATAAATTGGTTTATAATGGATTCGTAAAGCCGTGACGAGAACGTACGCTATATTTATTATATTCAAGCAGATTCAGTGTTTTGATTGTTTCGGCCAAGTCAATATAACAAAAACACGCTTTAAAAAAAATTTATTGATTATTGACCTAAAAAAATACATTTCATAAAAATATAATTCTTCCTAAAAATGTCGGGGGGTTTTGGTTGTCCTATATAATAGCCAATAGGATGCATATTCTATATTATATATTTAAGTGACTACATCTTGTTCAGTTCTGTTAATGTACAAATATCAAAAATAAAATTAGGTAACAATGCTTATGAACATTCAAAGTTAAAATTTTTACAAAATTGCATATTTAGGTAAAAAATAACAATTTTTCATCCAAATATACTTGTAAATATTATGTTTTATTTTATCAGCATCAAAATATATTTTTATTTCATATTTTTTTTTATTTTCAATAGTTAATAATATGTTCACTTAAATTATTATATTATATAAAATATATATTTGTGTCTTAACACACATACTACCATCGTTCATTGACTAGCATTAAGTGTATATTTTACTCAATGAATATTGATACTAGGTACATAGTATATAATAATATATAATATAATATAGTAATATACTAAAAACTTAAAAATATTGTTTCCAATTATAAACATTCTAACTACATTGCAATTATCATCTGCTTAGATACTTAAAGGATATTGAACGGCTTTAAGTCATCATTGTTTAAACTAACACAGTTTTTGTTTTTCAACGAGCTTAATATTGTAATACCTATATACAAATAATATTATGATGACTATCAAAAATGTTTTCGCTTAATTGTAATCTTCTATTCATACATTTTACTGGCATATCATGTTAGAATAATATATATATATATATATCAACAATGGTAATTTAAACAGGGCTAAACCCTTGTCAGTAACTGGTGTCCGCAATCATTAGATACATCTAAGAGCTGAAATGTAATTTAATTTAATTTACAGTAGTAGGTAGAGAAACTTAAAACTTTGAAGTGAACTGGGTTAAAATCTTCAATTAGCTTTGAAACTAAAATTTATACAAAACTCTGAAATAAAATATTATCTAACTATAGTTTGAATTAAAAATGTTAAATATGTATATAAACGTTACATCAAAGTAAAATCCTTATTACATTATGAGTGTATAGTTTTACAAAGTGTTCCATTTTTAATAATTATGTTGGATGACGCAAATTCGATGATATTTATTATAATTCCATAAGTTTCATATCTATAGACCATAGAATAGATACAAATTATATATCTAAGAAGACATTTTTAGAATTGCTTCATGCTTGCACATCTCAAGACTAGCAAGCAGAAAATGTACTATAAAGTGATTGGAAATTTTATCTTATAGATAAGCTTTTTGAGATCTTTTCAATTATTTCCTTAAAGTTAAAGATAGAATAATAAATCATATGCTGAAAAAATGTAGTTATATTTATTTTTCGAATATTGAAAATATAAAAACAAATATTATTATATTTAAAAACATCTTAACATTTTTTTATTATTATGGCATTTTATTAAAATTTTAAATTTTAAATACGTAAGATATTTTGTTCTCGAAAATATTATTTTTAAATTTAATTTATAATTAGGAGGTAGTAAGTATTCACATTTATTTTAACTAATTTCGGTATTCAGTTTTTGATCGAAAAGTCTCTGAAATTATAAAAAAACCCTTAAATAGTTTTCATGGTTGAACAACGTTGTTGTTTAAATAATATAATATTCAATATATATACTATATAGTATATAAATAGTACAATTTTTTTATTATTTTCAAAATAAGTTGTATATTATTTTTTCTATTAAAACTGTCGTGAGGTTTCTTTATTTAAACAACCAAAAGTCTTTATAAATACAATACGTCAATACATAATGGACCTTGATAATCAATAAATAATATAATATATTATCTCATTCAAAATCTGGTATCCACAATATCATAAAAATCAAAAAATACCGTTTTATTAAAAATGTCTTAGTGTTTAAAAGGGCATGTGACGTAGACTGTTGCAATTTCCTGTACTCACTTCTAAAAACACCATGCCGACAGCTCTATATTCCTTTACGTCAGTTATTAAATTTCAGTAATCTGTCGAGTGTCGACTTCAGTTCAATCGATTTATTTCCAAATTTTAAGATGATAAAAATTATTTCACACGTATGTGTACGTACTCAGATACTTATCGTAAGACAGTAATTATAATTGCCTTACGTTAAACGAGTCTGTATTCTTTGATTCTGTATAGTACATAAGAGATGATTCAACAAGTATGTTTATTGTTTTCCCTCCTTTTTTCATTAGTATTACATATTTTAAGTGAGAAATAAATGCTCTTATGCATTAGGTAAGCTGCTGAGCTCTAGAGTACTTTCAAAAGAGATTAAATTTCAGTTGTATCTGACAATCATACGACCGATAATCATATTGTATGGCTCACAATGTATTACGTTACGAAAAACAGAGGAAGATCGACTTTATGTGTTTGAGAGGAAGGTGCTATGAAAAATATATGGATCTATGAATGAAACCTGAGTAGTAAAAGACCCCTGGGTAGGCCAAGGCTTCATTGGGAAGATGGAATAGATTTTTTAAATGCGGTATTAGAAAATTATGGAGACAAGGATTTTAAGGAGACAGCAGAGTATAAAAAAGAATGGATGAGATTGTATAGTATGGAAAGATGGTTTTAAAGGCTTTAAAAAAAAATTACATCTATTCAAGTTCTGATTTTTATAATTTTCAAGTATACCTACCTATAGGTTTGAACCTAAAGACATTATTTTCGAATTCTTATATATTTTATACCATTTAAAGAGTTTCTTTTGGTAATACTAAATTCTTTTTTCCAAATGAAAACTCTATTTCACTGTAAATTGTTAAGCTGATAATTTTTATGACTAAGTAGATGCATCTTAATTGAAATTCAAACGAGTTGTTTCCGAATTTCTAAACTTAACGTACCAAGGATTATAGTACTACAATAATACTAAAGATTAAAATATAAAAGAAATAAGATGATTTAAATATTATTATGCTTAGCCTATATGTTTGATAATGTTTAAAATTTGTCCTAGGTATACAAGGACCCTAGGTGGCAGAATAAAT
>PVMI01019561.1:0-15598 GCA_008528875.1 Aulacorthum solani
GGTAACTACCCTACCTCAGAGCGGGCCAGGCAGGCTCGATTATGATAGTAGGGTTACTGAATTTGTGGGCCGAAGGCCAAATATTTAGGGTGGTTAGAGGCCCCCACTTATGTAAAGCCATAATGTATGCTGATATTTGGTGAATAAACGATACGGGTTCGGGTGGCAGTATTGTGCTAAACAGTTCCCACCCGTTCCCGGTTTCAAAAGGGAAAAAAAACAAAAAAAAGGTAACTACCCTAACTATAGTTGTTGCTTTACTGTTGGCACCTAGGTATAATATATAATACCTTGGTTACCTATTGCCTTATTAGTCTCTTCGTATAATTTCAATATTATGATTAATATTCAGATTATTATATCGGTATGTTTTGGACGTTTAGGTTTAAATCATTACGACAAATATAACGTATTTTGGACAAAGCTGGAAAATCGTTTACGCATACAGCAAATCCAGTAAAACACCAACAAAAAACCGTTAAAATAGGTACACAACATATATTATTATAATTTATAATAGATAGGTAGGTACTTGTGATCGCGTATCCGTTGTATTTCAAAAGGGTCTGAAGTACGACTACGTGACGACTAGAAAAAAAAAAGTCTCTCGACACATTTTTTGAGTCTTCTCAGACGAAGTATACATATAATTATGTATAGCCTCATAGGTACCTATATATTTTTTCTCATAAACTCTTGACATGGCTAACATTTTCCACGGTATATAATATATATAGTTAATACCCAATGGCCAATATCCATATTTTCAAGTGTTCGAAAAACAAATCAAGCACACGTATGTTTAATTGTTTGCCTTTTGAAATTAAGGAACAATCGATATCCCTTCATATAAGTTCGTATCGTGACGACTAACCTTTAAAATTCGCAAACCAACATTTTCTTCAGAAGGGTATTTTGAGAAAATACTATCTATTGCGGAGCAAAAAAAGTATGTAGAAATAACATTTTTTTAAACAACTTATAATTTTTTACATTATGTTCTATTGTCTATATGACACATTGCTCAGTTTAACATAATAATTTGTAAATATTAAATGAAGGTTGATGGTCAGGATGGCTGGGCCAAGGAAATAACTGGGGGGGGGCTATGGTTAGTGGTTAAATGTTAGCTAAATGTTGTTTGTTGACTATTTTATTAAAAATAATTTTACACTTTCATTAAAGCACTAATAAGTAATAACGAGAATAAAGAGTTTTACAATTTTAACACAAAATTGATGAGTGTCCAGATCTATTAAAAAAATGTTTGTCCCCTGAGAAATTTGTTATAGCTCTCCTGGATCCACCACTATTTAGGTAGTTATAATATAATAAAGGATGTATATATTATTATATAGTATATAATATTATATATTATTATATTTATCAAAACGAGCTCCGAGCTTTCGGAGCTAATATATAATATGATAAGAGATAATGATTATTATTAATTTGATCTCTGTACGTTTTAATAGTAGTTTTTTTTAGACTTCAGCTTATAAAATTAAATGTATAACATAATATTATCAATAGTTAATATATAATTATAATTTAAAACAGCATACGGATCAGTACGAAAATCAAAAAACGATTATTTCATATTTCGTATGAAACTTCGTGGCGTTTTCAAGGCGTAGGTATAAATCGTTAATCAATAACGACAAAACATACAATTTAATATATTCCGTGCTTATAGCTTATTTTTATTGATAATTTAATGTAAAAAGTACCTATAATATGTTAGGTACCGTCGCATCGATACAAATTTGTTTGAATTGAGTGATTTAAATTCGCATTAATCATAGGTGGACGTTAATTGTATTAGACTGGGTATTATAGATGTATAGGTAACTTACCTACATGGCTATAATAATATAATATTAACACACTACGTCTAGTGTCTAGTCTTTACCAATATGGCTATATATAATAATGCATGGGTACACTATGTATACAGCGATATCCTCGCATACATATAGCTAGGTAATTGATACCCGACTAAAATGGCTTTAATAATTACAATTATACTTATGCAACTAGTCACTATTTATTATACAAACATATATCTAAAACCTATACATCATGATATTTAATATCATTGATTATAAAATATAATAAGTAGGTATAATCAATGATGATGATAATATTATAAATTATAATATACCTATCCCCTACCTATATGTATTCACTTAACAACATGACCAATCCATATAATTATATACCTATAAAAGCATTACACTATTACTATTTATTATTATATATGGATTCGTACATAGATTATAAACTGCTATATATAAATGTGATATGGACACAACTTTATCAAACTAGTTTTTTTTCACTCGGTTGTAATAGTTAATTAATAATTATAAGAACATTAATTATATCACACATTCACGTCATCCTTATAAACTATCTAAGAAATAGGAATATAACATATTATAATTGTTATTATATAATATATATGGCTATTCACATAATACTCAATTTCGATATTTGAGTTAAGTTTACTCACTTTCGTATGAGTGTAGGTACTTTCGGCCTATTGCCATATTCTTATAATACACTAGACATAATATTATAGGTATAGGTAGTGAGCAGCAGCCTCGCCCTGCCTGTGCGATCACTTGTTTTCACGGTTACACATCCGCTCACTGCGGCAGCACCTGATGTGTGGGTAAACTTAACTTGAATATAGTGTAGCATATACATATAGACTTATTGTATTATACCTTACTGAATTATGATTTATATATTTAGGTCTGGATATATACCGACTGCCAAGATTTTAACCGACGTCAAACCGACGCCAGTTCCATGCAGTGTGGTCTTGTGGACGTCGACTGAACAACAAAAAAAATATTTTACCCTTACGAGCCGAACGCAGATGTTATCGCATAGTTTTTGTCTCGCACCCCCTCAGAATATGACGACCGTATTGTGTTGACTCTACGATGTACAAGAACGGTTCTGCGGCACACAATTACAATAACACCATCCACAAGGCCACAGAGTCCTGGACAACAATAGCGAAATAAACCTAAAATTGTATATACCTTTATATGTTTACTAGTCGGGTGGGTAGGTACTATATATAAGTATATAGGTAAGTGAGTACAGTAAATATATAATATTATAACCTAACCGTATACATAATAGTACATCTTATAAAATATTACTAAATACAATGTCACAATTTATATATAATATATATACATAATTTTGTCTGTGTACCAGTCGTCTCCAGTTGTGACAAAAAATGACAGACCATATTTTAAGCATTGTATTGTAATAATATACGAATCAGAGACTATACTACCCGCCGGGTCTTCAGAGTGATTTTCGTCGACAAGACGTGTACCTATACTGACAGTACCTATATAAGGCTATATAAAGGTTGTACCCTAGGCGGGTGGCAAGAAATAATAATGCCTACAGAAATGTATATTATATTATTGACTATACCAGGAATACCAGAGCATAGCTCTATAACATAGGGACAAAAAGGCGCCGAACATAAATTATAGCTGAACATAAAGCTTCGCATCATGCCTCAATCTGCAGTCTATTCACTATACATTTAGGTCTGTATTTTTTGAATCGTAAGTGTCTTTGTGATATAAGCTATAACAACACTCATTGTATTATATCATTGTACAATATAATGCATTTATCTCCAATATTCAGTAGTCCCATGAATACGACAATAATACAGACCTTAACACTGCAGGCATCAAATAATGCGCCTCGATGACGCCATATTTTCAACAGATACAATTATAATATTATTATTGTTTAGCACTGTGGCAGTATAATATAACTTTTAAGTTACTCAGCCAAAAATGAAAACAAATGCAGAAGCAACGAAATTCAAAATTCACCCGTCCTTTAATATGTTGCAATTCGGTAGATATTGATAATCTCGAATTTTTAATAAGAAATAAGAATTGAATGAATATTGAAAATGGATAGTACCGGGGGATTATCTTTATATTATTGTAAATTCGCTCACTGTAATTTTGGCCAATTATGTAGGTAATAATAGGAACATTATTACATCTGATTTAATCTGTAAGTAAAAAAAAATACATCTTATCGTGCACCTAGCACCTACAAAGGAGAACGTTACAAGAAAATCCACTTATAATTATACAATAGTAGATATAGTTAGTGAATTAATGAATTAATGAACACCGGAATACCTACCTACAAAAGATAAAAACGGCATATACTCTCATAAATTAATATCCTTTATAGTATTTTACATATAGTTACATGTATTTTATATTAAAATAATAGGTATGTCTCTCTTATATACCCTGGTTTCCTCTTATAATATCAAAATCTTTTGTGGATTTACGATCAGTAAACTTTTTTTAAAATTTCAGTAAAACAACTATTAAAAGGATTCTTGTATAACAAATTTAATATGTTTAGATAATAAAATAAAAAATTAAATGAACAAAATTAAAAAGTAAAAACCAATTTACAGGTACTTTTTTGTTACTTTTAAGAAATTTTGTAGAAATTTTAAAATTCTTTTTTTTTTTTTTGATATTATTGCAATCTCTTATACGTAAATAAACAATTAGTTATATAGATGACACTATGACAGGAGATGAAAGATTAATGACATGAGACACACGAAGAGGAGACGATTCAGTAACAGAACTCAGAATTTATAGTTTCTTTTTAAATGACGGGAAATATTTTGTGGCAATGTGAGAGAAGGTATGTACATTCAAATGAAAGGGTTGGTATGTGGTTGATTAATTTAGAATGACATTTGTCGTAGTGACTTTAAGCAAGTTCGTTTACTGTTTGTAATTTATTTTAGGCAGTTGTGGAATGTGAAGGGATGCATTTGTTATGTATCACGGTCTAAGGGGCACCTCTGATATGTAAGTCTTAAAGTGCGATTGACTGGAAGGCTTGAATAGGGCGTAGATATGTTCATAGGTTTAGAAGGGCCACACATTTGAATTTCATACTGCCATACTGTTATTATGATTTATTTATATCTTAATTTTAAGAGGATAAATTAGATAAAGTAATTTATTTTTAACTTACGTAAGAGTTTATAGTATCTATAGGGTGAAATTGATGATTACAAGAGTTGAGTCGTATATGCCTTTGTGTCTGAACTTATCTGGAATGTAAAGTAGGTATCATCTTGTATGTTCCATCTTTTGGGTCAGAATCTTGAAGGTTTCCCTCCAGTGCTTCCCCCCCCCGAATCATTGAACTTCCACCCCACATAAAACGGGAAAACCAAGGATGCAATTGGGCATTGCTATATAATTTTTCGACAAAACTGCTACAAGCACCCGCAAGCCATGAAAAAGGTAAAAATTAAAAAAGGGACTAGCTCGGGTTATCCTCAATATTTTATAACTCCTGTAAGTGGGCACATGCAAGTATGAAACTAATGAGGAACTCTGTATTCGATTTTCGATATTTTCTACTTACATTAATTATAAAATAATTTAAATACCCATTTAGAATCAAAATAATCAAATATTTTTTTTAATAATATTGATGCTAAAAAATACGAATATAAATATTAGTCATGCATTTCAAAACACCGCAGTTGCTATATAACAGTTGAGCTATAAACTTATAACAGAAAAATAAAATAAAATAACATGCGAATAATTGGTATATAAATTATAAGAATTAAGCATTTCTTAAATATATTTTACTATGCGATATTCGTTAAGGTTTTCGACGAGTAAAAACTAAAAAGACCGTTTTGGCTTGCTATTAAAATTTATAATATTTATACAAGACGTCCAGCAGTTGCCCTACGAATAAACACTCACACGTTGACATACTGTACACATGTTACATATACCTGTACGGTTATGCATAATATATATACAGGATGATTCACCAAGCATCCACATCACTCTTTTAACTTTTTCCCTTTAATAATGCATTAATTATTCAAATTTTGATTTTTGGGATTTTCAAGTATACTTAAAGCCTAAAAGACTTATTTTCAAATACTTAGATTTTTTGTACAATTCAAGAGTTTGCTGTGGCGAAACAAACTTCTGTTTTTAAAATGAGATTCTCCATTTTTTAAAGTAAATATCGTTATCGTTATGTATAATGTAGATTTGAGGAAAATATTGGTATAGTAATCTAAATCAAAATTTGAATGTGTAGTTTTTGAGTTATTAAAATCCATAATCGAATTTCGTTAGAAGGGGAGACTGAGATATTGCGTGAAACCTATAACTTGTGAATAATAGTATTAGAGTACCTATCATTATATTTTACAAAAAATAATTAATTTTTAAATTTGTACACAAAGTTTTAATATTTAAGCTTTTTAAAAAGTAATTTAGGTTTTTCCAAAAAGATAATGCTTTTCCACATCACCCCCTTATATACTCGTGGCAAGATGTCAAATGGTGTTAGACCCACACTGTGGGTGCAAGTCGTAGACGACCGTTCTGCACATACATGCATATGTATAAAAATTACAACTGTAGGTATACTTACCAACTTATATTTTTCAGTGCATATTGCTATATTAAAAAAAAAATTATATTTCCCTCTATGTATAATAATATTATGTACAGCACAGAGCTGGGTTTACTGCAGTGTACTTTGGCCAAAATATAATATTATATTATATGTATATCTAGCCATCTAGGCACCTACATATATATATATAAAGCGACCTTGATCGTCGTTGATGCCGTGCCAAATTGTTGTTTTTAATGGGATACGTGCTCTTCGTTGGCATTATATTAAATTTTTATGTTTTTTACACCCCGCACGGCGTGCAAGTGTTTTTCAATATATATATAATAATATTGCTAGAGGCGCACCTATTATACACAGCGATCGTTGGAGACATGATTTATACAGCGCTTATTTCCACCGAATTGGTAAAAATACAATTTCGGCCAGTAGCGAATCATAGGTATGCGATTTATGCACATGATGCGTATAGTAATAATTATTATATTATGACATATTATATTTTATTATGCCATTGCCGTGGGCGAACACTTTTCGCAGGGGATGCCAATAATTTTTGAAAACGAATCGTTGGCATTAAAAATGTTAATTTTTAGAAGTTTTTCCCCCACTATATAATAAACATTGCACACGGCGAATCGATATAATATCCTATTTTTAAATACAATTTATCGGCGCCGTCTGTACCTCTGGTCAACTGTATAATATTTTATATTTTGCTCGTAAACAAGAAAAGTGGGTTGAAATTTGATTCCTCGTTAGGACTTACTATTTTTGCATATAGGTAGGTGTAATACTGTATTGTTATGTTATATTATAATAACTACCATAAGATTATATTGTTCTTATGGCAGTTGCCTCCAGTGTCGTTTTCGATTTATTATACCGTTGCACAAATATGCGGAATGCGGATGTAGAGACATAATATCGAATGGGACACGCGCGCTGATCGGTTTCCGGTGATTTCCGACATGATTATTGACTATACAGGACGAGACCTATCGAAAATTCAAAAAAAAAAAATTATTAAATTATTCTATAGGTAGGTACATTGTACAGTTTAAACATTATTCATTTCGATCCAGCTTTTTAACTTCGATGATTTTAAATACCTATAATATAAATATCGGGATAATCTATATTTACTGCATTTACCAATAAGTACTCGGAATTGTATTCGGTTTTCTACATACACAAAACGTACATTGTAAATAATATATAAAATAATGTAAATAAAATAACCTAATGTAAACACCCATTCATCTTTACTCATATGTATGAATTATGTCACAACCACTTCACTTGAAAAAAATACGTACAAGTTCACTTTATATATACATACAGAGGGATCGCATTGGAAGTTATACAACCTCGTATATTATGTTCGTCACATATGACACGTATTAAGGTACCCGATGTCAAACAAATTCAAACAAATTACGTACTAAGCATTGGCAAAAAAAAAAAATTGAGAAAAGTCCATTTTACTAGGACGAAGGCTGAGGAAACGTTTCTCCAGCCACCCAGAGAAATTGAATTTTCCGGCAAACTCGACGTTGAAAAAATTCTTAATTAGGTCAAACAAATTCAAACTAATTACGTACCTACCTACCTTTACTAAATATATTGGCAAAAACAAAATTGCAGAAATCGTAGGTTGGGGGCAGGTGAAAAGTACGCGTTACCTACGCCGTAATGATTATTACGAGTTCGCTGCTTTAGTGTATACTCGGCGCAACAACAAAAAGCTTTAATCCTCGAAATGTTTGCACTTATAATATATTATATTATAGTGCTATTAGTTGAGTAAACAAAAGCGCTCATTTTAAGTAAAAAAAAACAAAATACAACAACATAAATATATAGTTGAAAAAAATGTAAAACAACGACCGAGCCTTATTAGTTATTAAATACTTATATATAGTAGTATGTACTAGTAGTAGGTATATTGCGTCATATATAAGCACCTATAACTACTACAGATGAATAATAATATTTAGGCTGTCGAAACACCTCAACCACGGTCATGATTGAATAATAGATTACGATGATAATATTATAGTCGAAGCGGTATGTATTTGGTAAAAAGTGAACGTATATTCATATAGCATAAGAATTTAGTTTGAAAAAAAAATACAAATAATTTGATATTTACAAAAGTACAACGTATGCAGTAAATATATGCACGAGCATGACCACCTGACCAAATATAGTGTAGGTATATCCGGTATAGGTATATCAAAATATTATTATGTATGTTTAACACTGCATGGTGCGTATAGATATATCTATTTACCTGCTCTGCTGTAGGTAGGTACACAGGAAAAAAAGATACCTATCACCTAAATTATACATTATTTAAACGTGACAATTTTTTTGCAAAAATGGAAATTTTTATTTTTATAATATCTAAGAAATGTTTTTGTACATTTGCATGTGCTCCTATCAAGAGTAACGCCGATTACATAGGCAGGACTGTATATTGTATTAATTAAAGAGGTGTAGGGGAGGGGTATATATTTTTAGTTAATTCAGGCCCCAGGGGACGGTATAGGGGGGCTGGTTGCAGTGTGCATCACACAGTCACAGGTCATAATATTCATAACGTCAACATGTGGAATGATAATAATAAGTGGCAGCAGTAGGTATTGTAGCATTTGCTTTAAATTTATATTGTACCTATATAATTTAAAGATCTGTTTAAAATTGGTTTAATATCATAATATTTATAATAAAATAAGTAAAGAAAAAAGCACCCTAAATACAAAAATATGCACATATACTATATATTAACCCTGAAATTGTAATTTGATTGTGGAGTTGGGCCAGTTGTGGCTTCTATATGATGTGGGCAATGGCCAATGGGCTACACTGGGTATATACAATGCCCAAAATTGGTCACTCAAATACAGCCATATGTTCTCTTTATTATAATTATATAAATTGAGTAATAATAATTTGTACATCTACTTATTGATATTGATGTAGGTACCTACTTAGCTAAATTAAAAATATTTTTAAAAAAATCGATCTTCCTCTCGGTTAGGTATAAATGTGGGAAAAACATATTAACGCGAGGTAAATGTGTCGAACTTAAAATCGATGCGCGACACACTGCACCAAAAGGACGTGACACATATTTAACCAATCAATGGCGACTACAATTTCGATTCACCCAGTTGTCAAAACTATAAAGGAATGACGTATGTCATGTACCTAGGTGTATGGTAAATACGTCTAAAAATGAATAGGTACACGTACTTTAATAACGTGTGGCACCTAACACAATTTATAAATTTAGGTTAGATATTGACGTTTTACATTATTTAAAGTGGTTTAAAATATTGTATGCCATCGCGATATTGATGTACATAGTAGGTGCATGCAAACTACACATAGTCATACAGAGCAAAATGCTGTTCCACGTTGCATCAATTTTCTCGAAATTTCACAAAGAGAGAAAAATTATTTATAAAATATTAAAATGTAAAAGTAATAAAATATGATGATCTAAAATTGGTAATTTTTTTTTTTTTGAAACACCTCTTTCAAATTCTAAAATAGGTACCTATATTTTATCTTTCTCAATCTATACATATTTATTCAATATAGTGCTTGAATTGAAGGAGGACGGAGTTCCTCTTGTTTATGAAAAATATTTATGTGTACAACCGTCTAATTATATTCCTTAGTCTAGCGTTTTTCAATCAGCGGTACCGGTACGTGGAAAGCTCATAGGTGGTACGCTAATAAATTCTCCCCTTATAAAAAAAATGGAATGGATCATCATCACATAAATATTATTTGTATTATTTTAATTTCTATTTATGGTGTACAATTTTTTACCATCCTTTTAATTTTTTCCAAATTCGAGCATTTTGTATAGGTACATACAGACATTGAGAAATGTGACCTTATGGCTGTTACACATCATAAAAGACTTATTATATAATAATATATATATATATATAAAATATTATTCGAGCTGAGCAAAATCGGTTGACCGTAAAACCGAAAATGCAGGTATCACATTATTATCCATTTCCCATTCGTAATCGGGTGTCAAACACTGGAACATCACGTCATGTACCTACCTAATTATATTATTATAATATATACATAGTTAGGTAGCCGATGATTCGAAATGAAAAATCGCTTTGTCGTCGCCGTAGGTGGGTAGGAGATATATTTTACTATCATACGTACAAATGAAACGGGCGATCGTTTTCGTCTTCTCGAATCGTTCAATTAATAAAAATGTTTGGACAGGAGGTGGGATTAGCGCCGAACACGTATTATTATTCGATTGCATTTCAAACTCTACGCACTTCCGTTTACACCTAATCGGGATTTTAAATTGCACAGGCACATATAGTGTCAAGTGGGCACTGTAGTTTTACAGTATCGATAGTAAATTCAATTACGCATTATATGTATATACACAGGACACAATATAATGTGGGTACATCGCACACGCTCTGCATGGGCGCTTCGCCGTTCCGATGAAATAAATTGGCTCGCCCGTACGCTCTGCGGGGGCGAATATCGATCATTTCGATAAAATTATTGAGTGTAGATGACGTGGCGTCTGTGGCGATAAAATGTTTAACACTCAACGCTACCGTAAGGATGATATACGTATACGAAATAGGATACTACGAAGCGTCCCCCAACGCTCCGAATAAAAAATTATCAATTATAATCATATTAATTAAAATTTATAAAATACATTTTTTGNNATATATATATATGATGTTTATTAACATGACAGAGGTTTTCTTTAATTTAAAAACTAATAATGCGTTTTACATATATATTTTTTTATTATTTGTTTTTTTCTTTTATATAATATTTTATAATAATAATAATAATAATAATAATAATAATAATAAAAAAAACGTTTCAACTCTTTGCGCTCCAATTTAATAATATAATAATAGTAACAATAAACGCGTACTTGGGGTTTGCACTGCAAAATGGAAATACGTCGGCCGCAGGTACAATAAATTGCCATCAAAAATCAAACATTACGACGTGTTTTTAAGTCTTCTATTTACTCAGCTAAAATGGTGTTATTAGAAAACGTTTAGCTGACAACGGAGCGCAAAGTGTTAAGTGCGTCTTCACAACTCATCATATTATATACACATTATAAACAACGTTATAAAATCCGAGATTCAAAACAAAACATCAACAAATTTGTTAAGTACATTTAACAATTTTTTTTTCTTTTTTTCATTTTTTATGAAACATTTTTAATATTCCGACGACGTTACCTTTAAAACAATCATGTAAAACGAGACAAGTAAAAGCTGCCTAAACATTATTTTGTTGTTTTTTTCAGTTTTTAATAAAGGTTTGTTTACAGTGTGATGTTAATTATTATTATTATGATAACATTAGAATCCAAGATATGCAACTTCGGATTGTCAACAATTGCCTAAGTATTTAATAAGCAGTTAAGTATAAGTTATGATTACAAGTGAAGATTAATGAGAAACGTGAAGTATTTACTTTTCTATACTTAAATCTATAAGAAACAAGTTGTAACAATGGTATAAAAATGTACACTGTAAATTGCATATAATTAAGAATTAAATTTTAGCCAAGTATAGATAAATAAATTATTAAGTGTAATGTATACTTCTAAAAATAAGTTAAATATCCTAAGCATTTATATGTACATATAACATAAATCACAATAAATATTGTAATTCAAGAAACTTGAGAATGTTTATAGATGTAACATAAGACGAAATTTGAGTACATTGTATAATGTATATTAAAATTATGGTTTACCACAAATGTAAAATAAATATTAATCATTATTATAGTAAATATATTTTGAAAAAGCCATTGGTGTTCATCTCGAGTTTCTTGATTGTCTAACAAGAATACAATATCCATAAGGCATAAGTTAGAACAGATAATAAAATAACAAAGGTATTACTACAAAAATGTTACATTATAATATTGATGACAAGAAATGTGAACATATGCGCAACTAGGGGAATGCTAGGAGGACTTCAGCACCACAAAATGTTTAAACCCTATTCTTTGTTTTTATTTTATAATTTTAGTTAGATATTTAATGGCTTTCTATAATTTTCACTGAACACTAATCCAATATCTATAATATTAGCACCCCAAAAAATGTAGGTCTAGTTGCGCCTATGATTACTATAAGTTGAGTTTGTGACACAATCTGTCCAAACATCTCAAACACAAGTAAGTTACAAATTTTAATATCAAGAAAGTAATAAATTATTTTAAATTAGGAAAAAATGGGCTAAAATAGTGTTGAAAACATGCGCTAGTCAAAAATAACTAGCATAATTTTGTAAGTACACAAATACATATGTAAAAGCTCATTCATTTAAAAATTATATAATGTTAACACTTAGCAACAAAAAATAAAAACAAATTGGGACGGTGTATTTTTGTAACATCTCACTAGGATTTTTAAAAATTCATAATACTTAATCAGATACTAGGTAAAGTCAACTTTAAGTTTCCTTTATAACAGATACATGGCGTGAATGAACACAAAGCGACATGTTTTATTTAGCTACTAAGGGGAGTAGGTATTAACAGATGTGGAAAGTCCGACTGGCCATACTTTCACCCTACAAATAGAGATACTTCAAAGGAACAAGAGATATTAGAGATCAACAATATATATGACAAATCGACAATAAAAATCATTTAAAAAAATAATAAATATTAAATATGTTAAATAACAGTCATTTTTTTAATGTCGTTAATAAAAATAATAAAAAACTTGCATCAATCAAAAATTAAAATATATATTTTTTTAAATTGTTCATTCAAAATGTTTATAACATAACAATACAAAAGAGTAACAATTCATAAATATACTCTTTATATTATTTAATTAAATTGAAATAAAAAAAAAAAGATTATCAGTCTTTCCCTAAAGCATGAGTCGGAATTTCCACATGTCATACTGTTAACACCACTAATCATTTGTCATATTATCATACATGTATTTCTTGTTCTTCACATTTTCCAATAGTTGTGTAGTGTATCTTTCTCGAAGAAGTATTAAATTCAGGTCTCAATCGTTTCAATCCAAACCTAGATACATATACTACGACACCCAAAAATGCAATTACAGCACAAAACACAAACAGCATCACCAATTTGTGTCCCCCGTGACCACCATCAATTAATGTGGTGCGTATTGGAGTTGGACAATCGTTGCGATAAGCAGCATACGGGTCAAGAGGATTTTTTTGAAAATCTTGGTTACATTTTATCAAATCAGAGTTGCGAACATATACTTTAGTGGTACGAAACCAACTATACAGGTTTTCAATGTTACAGCCACACGAGAATGGATTATTAGACAAGTCAATGGCCAGAGACTTATTGTTTGACTGTACACTATTATCTAAGGCAGATAATTGTTCTTTAGGGAGTCCACGTATATGATTACCTTCTAAGTCAATGAAACGCAAATGTGACATACACTTTACATCAAAATCAATGCCAGTAAGCTGATTGTTGCTGAGATGTAAGTCGAGGAGACGAAGCAATGGGCAGAAAACACTAGGTTCTATTATGACACTCATCTCATTTTGTTCAAGATGAAGTTTGGCCAATCGACTTAAATTACTGTAAGTGAATACTTGATGCAGGTCGGCAGTTATATTCACAATACCTTCATCAGCAAATGCATTAGTGAGATGCAGTTCTATCAAACTTTCAAAGTTTGAAAATACTCTATAAAATAAAATTCAATGTTGTTAATTCATAAAATTTTAAATTTAAAAAATATATTTGTATACAATAATAAACATTCATATACAATATACATAGAGGTATTTCATTATTACTATTATATCAGGATAAATGCCAGGAGGAACCATTAAATAAAATTAAATTTCTATTAGCATTTTAGTCTAAATATTATTTTGTCAATTAAAAATTATAAATATTTTAGATTGTTTTGAATAAAAAGTTAATATCAAAATAAATGCATATTTTATCAAATTTAATTTGAGTTTATGTAAATTAAAGAAAAGAGTATACCAATTTTTACTTTTAACTTAAATTACATATATGAACATTATTTAAAATAAATGCATAAATCAATCCTTATATAGACATTCTAGTGCTGAATAATTCAATCAGTAGGTGGTCCTACTAGGTGTGGCAAGCAAACAACACGATGAGATCACACACTAGTGAGTAATTATTATTTCAAATGAATACCAAGATAGTGACCTCACAAATTTATATAATAGCTTACTTAATATTCATTAGAGATGAATAACAGTAAACCACCTTTTATAACACTTTATTTGTAGTTTTATGGTTTCAATAGTTCAAAGTTAAAATTCAAAAATATGTTTAAGATTAATAATGGCAACATTGATTTAGCACATGCTTAAACTAGGTAACAGATTTATGTTAATATATATTTTTTTAACAAGAGATAGGTAGGTATTGAATGAATTAAAAATAAGAGGTCATTATCACTATGGTGTAAATTCAATTATGAAATGTACAATATTATTACCTTAGGTATTTGGATAAAAACAATAAGAATAATGTTTGAAACTCACCTGGGATGATGTAATCCAATGCTATTCAACTTGATTTTGTTGTCGTTGAGTATCAGCCGTTCGACATTTGAAACGTGATGATAACTCTTTCCTTTAATCTCTTGTATGCCGTTGTTGGACATGTCCAGGAATCGTAAATTGTCCATGGTGCTATTGATACCAAATATGTTTGTTGGCAGCTCGGGCATATCATTGCCGGTGAATATCAGTACCTGCGATCAGAGATACAAGAGTTGGGATAGGTATGGCAACAAAGCACTGGATTAGCGGGCCCTCGTCTACCGTAGGTACGCTAATCACTCTACCTAATGTAAATTTTAATTTCCCATTGACAGACCAAGTTATAGGTAGCATTTAAGGGGGGGGAGGGTCATGTGGGTGAAATTGCATTACTGGTAAGGGGGCTAAACGATACCATGACCCCTCCCAATACCAGAAAACAGGGTGTGTGAGGTGGCCAAAGAAAAATGATTAATGAATGATTCATGATTATAGGCACCACTTTCCTATAGGCT
>PVMI01019568.1:0-21223 GCA_008528875.1 Aulacorthum solani
ATCGGGCCGGCACTGAATACATAGATACCTAGTAAAATTATCAAAATATTTAGACTCTTTCTGAGCTATACATACATTCAAAATGTTCGTCTTTTTTATAAGGTATCATATTATATACTTTGCTTATAATGATAATAAAAAAAAAAATGGAGAGTAGTTCTACAAATATTTTTAAGGGAATCTGAAGATTAAATTTCATCAAAATTGGATATTCTCGAGTTGGTACTGTTAAAGAATTACCACTTAATTCATTACTTTAACGATTTTAGTGTCTGTATTGTAATTCAAAAAGTGCGAATCGTAAACGGCAGAAACTTGAAACATTCCACTTTGATGTAAGTTACCGTTTTATACAGTCAATAAATTTTTCAAAATCAAAAACTTAATTTATATTCAATGACAGACAGCTGTATAATAAACTATTTAATATTATTGTCTTTGTTATTATTCATCCTTATTATTAAACAATATTTATTATGGATATTTATTTTTTAATAGGATCACTTTATCTACACACCGAACATGTATATCAAAACAACCATGCAATGTATTAACATTTTAAAATATAATACTAATTATAATAATTTATTATTTTCCTATCGCCAAAGTCGGATTAAAAAGATATATGTTAACCAATAATCAGAAAAATACCTGTCCCGTGACTCGAAATGTCTTAATCCTATAATATTACAGTATATTGCACCTAAAACCATTAGTTTTATATGATTTCCTCCGAATCTAAATAAACATTTTTATTTCAGCCGGTAACAAAAAATACTCAGTCGTTAAGTTTACTTAATGGTTTGAATGCCATTTAAAATTTTATGTCGATTATTCACGCCAAAAAACGCTTATTATTTCCCATGAACAATCACGCGTATATTATAGTAGGTACCTATGTAGTTGGGAGTCATTATTATCTACATTTGTAACGTGAATTACAGACATTACCTACTTAGTTATTTAGTAAATAAAATATCCTGATATGTAAATCGTCATAGAGATAAAATAATGATGAGCTTAATTGTTTTATATTTTTACAAAGTATCTACTATATATGTATAGGTGTTACAGCATGGTGTAGGTACATGGTGTTCATTATATAACATTAAAAAATACATAATTGTTGATATGGCTATATAATAAATAAATAATTTATATATTTAGTTTGGATATTTATTATTTTATATTAATTACTCAAACTATTTTATTAAAATTATAAAGTATTAATATTTTAAAATTTAAAGACTCGAAAATAAATTATTCGTATTTTAGTAAAATGTTAAGTTTCTATTTCATAATTATAGTATTATTCACTATACAAATAGTATACACCAAGCACTAAGATTTAAAATATACTTGCACATTCAAAATTCAAGCATTTATTGAAATTATATTACTATAAAATATTATATTACCAAAATCGTTTTATTGTGAAGAATTTTTTTTTTTAAATGCACCATAATCATATGTGCGAATAACTAAAATCAATAACGAATCCTATACCACGAATCAGCTGTACAATTGCTTGTACTACAATATAAATAATATATTATGTATTATATTGAGTCAACCCTTCACCGCCCCACCACTAAAAATTGGTATATCTATGGACGCTGCTAGAGTAAAAATGACGTTTAACAATTCAATATCAAAATATCAATCAGTAGCTTTATTGTCATTTATCAGCCTTATAATACTTTTACTGTACAATTGAAGTTCACCTATCGACATAGACTTATTTTTGACATCTGTCAAATGGGGAATGGGTGATTAAAATATAGATATTATACATTTTTAAGAATATAAAATATTATACAAGAACCCAGGAAGTCGCTTTGATAGTAATATCTTGTCGATTTCTCAATTGATTGTTCACCATAATCATTGAGTAGGTCATTGTAATCGATGTATAATTTCAAGTCAATGATAAATCAACGCATACGAAAATCAATTATGCAGGGTAAGAGTTTAAGACTGTCAGCCTATTATACTTTTACAGATATTTTGTTATATATTTATATTTCTATGGGTTATTATTTAATAATGCAGTAAGCTTTGTTGGAACAAATTTTTACCATAAAAAATCACATATTAAGATACAATAATGATAATAAATTATCACCCAATATCAACTTACGTATAATTCAAATTTCAATACCGGGGTACCACTGATTGGTAAGACGCCAAGATGGCATGAATAGGTTCGTAGTATAAATAGATTTAAATTAATTTAGATTTAAAAAAATTGCATTGTGTACAGAAAATTGTGTACCTAAGTAATGTCGAAAAATATCTGATTCCACGATTGCCTATCCATATTCAATAAATTGCTATAGACTATAAGTATAACTTAAGAGAAATCTTTTTTTAAATCTCCATGCTTTTTGACTGAGCATACAAATATTTATCAACATTTATGGGTATACCTAACATAAACTAAAAAAATGCATTGTGGTTATTTTTTTTACTGTTGTAAGAACAACCTGTAAAGATGAGGGACCTTGTTTTAAATTATAAACCTTTTTACTCATTAAAAATAGGTATTTAACCATGGATAAATTAAAAAATAAAGTCAAAATATTAAAATTTCTAAAAATATTTTTTAAATATCTATTATGTCTATTAAGTGTTAATATAAATATTTAGTAAAAAATTCAAATCTCTGCAGTTAATTATTATCGACTTGAGCAAAAAAAAAACGATATTTTTTTTAACAAAATCTAGTTTTGAGTTAACATTTTGATTTTCCTTGTATTACCAACCAAAGTACCATCTAGGTCCGATTTTATACCCGATGCTACCCTAAAAGTTGAGAATTGAAACATTTTTATTGCTCCGAAAGGCGATGACAGAAAAATAAAAAAACACATTGTAAAATCAATACATTCATTGCTTTTCTCAGAATCTAAAATATAACTGATTAAATTAAGTAAATATCGTAGAAAATAGCAACTCAAAATAAACTACTTTTGTACCATCCTGATGTTCATCACTCCACATTATTACGGTCATACTAATAAAATATTCACGATTCTTCTGTCCCTATGATTTATTATTATTATTATTATTTTACATTTGATGTTCATCGTTACATAAATAATTAGCATAGGTGGAGACGTATTCAAATTATAGTTTCGATTATTAATTTGGTAAAAATTAAATACCTTTGAATTTTGATGAAATACAATGTTTACATTTTCAGGATGAAATGGGTCTGGCCCGAGACAAAAACCATCTGTAAACTCCAAAATAGTCTGAAAAATTTGTTTGTTGGGCATGGAAATTATTTGAAGGGTATAAGCTCACCGCCCCCCCTCACCATTCCACGATCGCAAACTATGCAATGAGACTTGTAATCGGACGCACTTGTCCGTAAAATGGATTTTATCTCCACGACACAATATATTATACATAAATAGGTAGGTATTATATTATTATGTAGGTACCTACCTACATAGTACGTCCAGATTACAGAACGTGCCTCCTTTTAACCTAACACAGGGAAACGGCATAAACACGTAATAATATTACATAGTCAAACATTATAGCATGTAATACATTTGAAACTGAACTGACTATAAATAGTTTTGGTTTAATGTTTACTAAAATTATAATTTGGATATGAAAAAAAAACACTACAAGACTAAAACGACAGCACGAATTTTTATTGAACAAAACTCGTAGATAGTGTGTACAGACAATTTTACTAACTTATTAAACTTTTTAACGAATTGAACAATTCATGTTTTAATTTATGGAAAAAGAAATAAGTCGAATTAATACCAAAACAGTGTGGGTCTGGTGTGAAAATTAAAACTATTCCACTGAGTACAGTACAACGATAATGCAATCGGTAGGTACGTATATTTTTATCGTACGTCGAAATATTTTATGAAAATCGTATATACCTCATCATTTTCTCTTTCTGTTTTAGTTTTAACCATTAACAATCAGCCTTTCAGTTTTAAAATGAATGCAATAAAATATAATACGAATAAAAATGAAATTCCAATATATAGTTAACATGTTGCTCATGCATAGAAATATTTAGTGGATATATAAAACTTAATAAAACGTCGACTTATGCATGTGTTCAGGAATCGGAAATGGTAAACCGTTTAAGCATTGAATTAAATATTGGAATAATTATAATATTATATAGGTACGCCAATATTAAATTTCCAAAAATTAGGAACTAAAATATATTACGTTATATTCAAATCTTTAGTAGGGTAGTCTCTTTTCTTATTTATTAATTCTAAAATGAATACATTGAAATCTGAATTAGTTTAAAAAAATAATTTTATTGGTGTACAAGAGCATAATAAAATTAATAAGAGCATTATTGTATTAATCCGTACCCGATATACAAAAAATAAAATAGGATAATGTAAAAAGGAAACGGGAATAATTTACATAATTTGTGTTTGCGTGTACGTGTTTTCATGTATAAATATATAATCGAGTTGATGAATTGAAAAACAATAAATTGTATGGAGATAAAAATATTAATATCACAAATAACAATTATTATTAAATGTTCAGAATGTATGTGTAACAGCCTGTATGATATGATTATTTTTCTGATTTAATTTTAGGAAATACGAGACCAAATTTAGACTCTATTCCTTCTAATATTGGAAGTACTGCATGATAACCTCCAATATGATCTGGATTTGACGGGGTTATTCCATCACCAGCACCTTGCACTGAAACTAATTTTTCTGAACCAGATGGGCGGCTGAAAAATAATTTTAAAAAAAAAATAGTAAAATATACATAATACATAAATTAAACAGTTTAATTTGTATATCTTTTACTACTTACGAGCCTCCAAAATCTACATAAAACAATCTTTGTAGAATTTCATAAGACAATAGTGTCACTCCAAATTGTGGTGAAGAGCGGAATACACGAGCTAAACAAAATACATACATTTTGATTTAAGTATGACTTTTAATATGTTATTTTAACTTTTAATATTATAAATTATAATTACCGCCTGTTCCTTTCCAAAATGCCCTAGGTCCTTCTTCATTGTAAATTTTCATGGCACAATCCACTAAACCATTATAAGTAGTTTGGCCCTTCCGTGCCACAACCTGCAGCCGAGTTTTTATAACATCTGCTGGTGTCACTAATGATGCAGCTGGAACACCAGCTATACAACCAGCAGCTAACAATGATAATGGATGATTATAACCTTTTTCATCAGCAAAAGCCTGTTTTACATGATTGTATGCTGGAAAGTAAATAGCGCTAAAAGGTATGTCTCGTAGGAAACAAGCTTTAGCTCCCTAAATAATAATATAAAATGTATTATAATACATTTTTACCAATTCCAGCTGTAGTTTTTATAAAATGTATTACCTTATATAAGCCAAAGAAACCTAATTCTTTAATAACAGTAATAGCACTCAGTTTTTTAGTAGATGCTATTTCACCAGCAACTTGTAAACGAATTTTTACTATTTCTAAAGGGTTGGTAAATATAACTTGTGAAAATCCTGCCTGAAAGTAATATTAATTTTAAAATATGTTATTTAATTTAAGTTAATTTAGTTCAAAATATACTAACACAAGCACCAGCAATAATCTCTGAAGAGATAGCCAAATCTCCATTTTCTTGACGTAATTTATCTCGCACTAAATCATTAACTGTGAGCTTTGCTGCTTTTTCAGGAGCAACACCTATCAGCTGAGGCAATAGACCACGATAAAGTCCAAAAACTCCTTCATGACGTATTACCTAAAAATGTATAGTATTTTTAACAACATAAGCATTATATATTTTTATCAACTTAAATATATATTTTTACATAACATTAATTTAATATTTAAAAAAAAAAATGATATAAAAACTATATCTCACTTTTTTAAAACAGTCAAAACTGTTTCTGTACATGAGTTCACCAATAAATGAACCAGCTCTTTGATTTTGCATCCTAGTTTTAACCAAATCAATTGGATATACTGCTGTGGCACCAATAGCTAAAATAAAAACATGTAAACTTCTTTGGTTTTAATTATAAATTGTTGCTATGGTTTTATTGTCTATTACAAAATATTAGATAACGTGAATCAAACTTTGTATTTTGAAATATATTATAATATATTATTCAATTTTGACTTAAAAAGATGAATTTTGAATATTCAATTGTTAGTAACTTATTATTAATAGTTTCTGTAGTTTGTTATCGTTATCAACCACTAATTAGACAACAAGCTTGTTTGGCCGGTGGAGAAGTAGCACAGAATTTTGAATTTCCTTTTATGACAGTCATATACCATAAGACTATGTCATGTTCTGGAGCAATTGTATCAGAAGAATGGGTTTTGACAGCAGCTCACTGTTTTTCCATTAATTATATATTAGGTATAAGACCTAGCGATGTCAAAGTAGTAGCTGGCATAGTAAATTATATCGAACGAACAAATAATTCACAAGTCAGACACGGAACAGAAGTTCACATACACCCAAATTATAGAGTCAGTAAAATTATTCATGTAAATATGAAACAATAATAAAATGGGTTTGGCTTATTATTAAGGTAAAACGAGTTGCAAATGATGACTTAGCAATTATTCGAGTCAAACCATTTCTCATGACTATCGCTGTTAATATCATTCATGTATCTGATAAAGGACTTCCAACAAATGATTACATACCATGTACAGCAATAGGTTGGGGAGAAGTTGATACACCACCTGGCCGACAAAATACACTCTTACACAAACTTAAAGTATTTTCTTCAATGTCTGCCAAAGCATGTCCAGGTCTTCAAGATTGGGAGAGAAGAAAAATCATTTGCTTACAACAAGATAAAGGAAAAGGATTATGTGATGGTGACTCTGGTGGTCCACTTATATGTCAAGGTATATTATAAATATTAGAATGGCTTACACAGTTTAAATACTTTAAAGTACCTATTTAACTAGTTAATTTTAGGCCAACTTTATGGAATAGCTCATCAAGTATACAAAGAAATAAAAAATGATAATGAACGGAAAGATTTAGAACGCTGTGGAGCAACTGGTATCACTCATACATATATGTTTGTGTGCCCATACTTAAATTGGATACATCAATACATTCATACAGTACCAAAAATGCCGTTATCGTGTTATTGGAATACAGAAAAATAATATTACCTCCAGATATTGAGCCCAGGGTGAATCGGTACAAGCTCTCCAAAACTTGAATAAAAACTCCTCTATCAGATGGACTCTGAAATAGAGATAAAGTAATTTAGATAATGGATAGAAATAATAACCTTTTAATTATACTTACAGATACTGCATGGATTTCAGCTATTCTACGATTATGTATTTCTTTATAGTATTGTTCTGGTGTTATTGATTGTAAGTCATTATAAATAATCTTGCTAAACAAAAATATAGGATTATAAAATATGCTTACTTAACATGTAGTACAATTTAATTACCCAGCTCTTTGATGTAATAGATGGCATAGGGTGAATAATATATCAACTTCTAATGGAGTAATTTGAGACATAACTTGAGTAGAATACAAAAATTCATCTGAACAACAACAACAAAATTACATTATAAAGAAAATTAATTGTTTTGATGAACACTATGAGTCAAGCATAATCCAAGTTAACAACCTTTAGTAACTTCTCGATTCCGATTTTCATTACTGGCATTTAAATAAATACGTTTGACAAGTTCCATGTTGTTTAAAAGTGATATAAAAGCCATGAAATATGGAAAACTAACACGATGCACTCCTTGACCTCCTCCTGCAGCCTAAAAATTAAAAAAAAAAGAAAAGATTATTATTAAAATATACACACAATTTATAGATTTTAAAGTAATTGATTAATTAAATTTAATTACTGGTAATAAGTTATCTCGGACACCGCTAGTTAATAAATGGCTTTTGGACAAAAGCATTATTTCTTGAAAGTCATTGGCAGATATGAAACCAGAACCGGATTTATCAAAAATTCGAAAAATTTCAGTTCCACATTCTTCATGAAAATCCTGAAGCAAAAATTTTAATTTAATTTATATTACTTACATATTTAAAAATACTTTTAAAATTTTAATACATGTAAAAATTGAGCGAATTCTGAATAGTTAATAAGCCGATTTTTCTTCTCTCCAAAATATAATTTCATAAATTGACTATCCAAGTTGAAAGGTATTTTTAAGTACAGTTCAGTTTTTTTAATAACTAATACAAATTCATCTGGAAATAAAAAAAATTATTATGTTATTCATAGATATTTTTATACTAATATTTTAGTACCATAGGAAATCTCTCCATTGCCATTTATATCAAATAAGTGAAACGCAACTTTATATAAAGCATCTGGTTCAGACAGTAAACTTTCAAATGCTTGAAATTCCGCGAATGAAATAAGCCTAAATAACAAAATACAAAAACATTATTTTTTTTATCATTTTAAGATTTTAATTTCATTAAATTGTAAATAAATAATTAAAATGTACAAAATAAAAACTGTATTTCTTACATTGCTTAGAAATTTTAATTTAAAATCATGAAATACCTATCTTTTGTCCAGCAAAAGAACGTGCCACGGCCCGATATCAATCAGTTTTTTTTTTTACACATCCTTTCTCAACATCTAGCAGTCGAGACTGACTCCATATGCCAAGGTATCAGTTGGGGTTGCGTAAAATTAGCAAATTCTCGACAGAGTATATATGGTCGTGTATCAATAACTCAAATTTTTTTTCTTGCTCCTTAAAAGTGTTTTTTAAGGGTATATACTTGAAAAACACCAAATTCTTTTTTATAATTTTATCCTCCTTGGGATTTGTGTTATTGAGACTCGACCGTATTATGTTTAGAAGCTATATCAAATTTTGAGCTGGGTTTACATATTAGATGAAATAATTACTTTAACTGAGTTCTTTGATGTGACTATTTTAAATGGTATAAACAAGTAACATTATATCTTGCTTAGATAATATTATTTTGAAGTGTTTGAAATAAAGCAAAATAATCATAGAATGTGTTTAAGATTAGTGTAAATATATATATATTTTTTTTATATACTGACCCATCTTTGTTAGTATCAACAATTCCACTCAACAATCGTAAAGAATCCAAGTCGCTGGACGGTTCATTCAATATGCCAATGTAATTTTTTATGAAGTCTACAGAGTTGATGTATTTTTCGCCTTGTTTCTCGACAGTGGCATACTGAAAAATAAAATAAATCCTTAGAACTGATATGTTTTATCTTATAAGTTAGTCAACTCTAGGAAAAATTACTTTGTTGAACACTTCCAATAGTTGTTCTGTGGTTGCTCGCTTTAGATAACCATGGTGTGCCTATGAAAAAAATGTATTAGATTACAACAAAATTATAATAATTTACCAACACATGGCAATTATCATTTATCAGAATATTTGGACACACCCTTATTATTTTTGTATAGCCTTCTTATTACCTTTGAAACTTCTTGACCTAGTGAATAAATAGTCATCAATCTAATTTTAAACATATAAACACACTTTGAAAATGTTGAAATCAATAACATTAATCTGTAAGAATAAATGTGGCAGCATAAAAAGGTATTTTACTTTCACATTTGTAATGGTTAAGGCGACCAAACAAGTTGGGTATTTGAATGCTACTTAAATTGATTTCTTTCACCTATGGCAGATACCTGCTAGCTTGGACCAAATTTTAGGCTGATACGATGTAACACAGATGATGAATATTTGAGACAGAAGCATGTAAAGTACCTCCTACAACCGATGGCACATAGCAATCAAATAGTGAATAATCAGGTTAAAAATCTCGTAGAGGACGATGAAATGCGAGTTTTCACCTTTGACGAGCGGTAGGAACTTTAGGTATAGAAGTAAAGAAGTGGATGGGCATAGACAGGTACTTACCTCTTGACAGTAAGCAGTTTTTGGCCGGAAGCCCCATGTTGAATTACGCATTCCGGTAAACATGTATCATGTAGGGTATTGTTAAAGTGGCCGTGAGCGGTGTATTCGTTAAGTACAAGGCCGGCGATGAAAAATCAATTTTCTTCTTCCGTTTGTGTGTTGTTGTTTTTTCGGAGCGCACGACACGAATAAGCAGCAGCCAGTAGCTACGACCATCAACATCAACTCGTTGAGCCCGATACTAAGCCAAAACGCCGAAAGAGCTGATAAGAGTACGGGTGATGATTGTAGCGGACATGCGCAAACAAGTGCGGCTCTGGCTCTCCCAAACCACATAACGCAGCAGCTGCTTCATAGGCGGCGATTTTAAAAAAATCGATAACCGTACGCGAGAAAAGAAGAAAACAAAAAAGGTCACAAACGCTATCAGTTTATTGCCTTACGTCAGCCGTGTGTTATCAGTGTAATTCTATATCTGCATTATGAGCGGTTCTTAATTCGTAATTAATAAATTGTCCGCCGATTGCCCAGTTGGGGCCACTAATTATTACTTGTTAATTAATTGCCATTCGACCGGATTGTATCGAAGAACTCAACATCCAATGGACCGTGTGATGCCATGATCCGTCCAATCGGTTGAGTGCTCAAATTAGAGAATAACCAGGTAATGTGGAAGAGCACTCTACAAGGTGACCACTGACCATCTAAATAATTCTTGATGGGCATTTGTAATATGTGGGTGATAGCCCAAATTCTGATAATTTATTTAAAAATCTTTGTGTTCGAGCTAAAATATTATATAATCTTTCCCATAATTATGTGCTCTGATTCTCTTCAAAATATGATGACATTTCCCCCGTACAGCAGTATATTATATAGTTTTGATTGACATTTGACACAACATTGGCCATTAAATTTACTTTGCAAGATGTAATATTTTATGAAGATGGCTCAAATTAATACATTGGAAAACAATAATGAATGATAACCTTTAATTCTTGAATTCTGTTCAAAATTATTTGTTATCATCGTGCTTATTATATAATTTATCAGAAATCAGATCAATATTGGAAAACGAATTAAATAATGTATTACCTATATATTGTTTTAATCATCTTCAATAAAAGAGATAATTTGGGGATTATAAAACTTATTCCAAATGAATTGCTTACATACTTTGGTCGTTAATTATGTTGTACAATATTGAAACTAGTTCTTTAATCTGATTATTTGAAAAAAATATATTATTAGGCCTAAAGCCTTATAAATGTGTTATCTTAACACTTAAACCTAGATATTTCAGTTGACTATCAACACGTTCATGATCATAGTATTCAGAAAATTCCACTATCTTATCACACATTAATTTCAACAATTTTTTTCAGAAAACAATTATATGGTTTTTCAATATTTTTTTCATATCTTACATAATTAAGTTTTAAAGAAATCATTATTATTATCAACCGGAAGAAAAATTATTAAAACTTAAAACTAATTTACTATTGTATATTTAAATTGTATATGATTGAATACTAATACATAAAAAATTAAACTATAGATACCCCAAAAACTATTTTATAAATGCATAATGTTACACATATAAAATATTTAAAATACTTTTCCTTATAGGAAACATTTATACTCTCAAATTCATAACTTGTAAATATTGTCTGTAGAAGACAAGCATATTTAAAATTAAAATATAAATTTAATCATAAACAAAGTAGGTTTCATTACTGAAAAAACTTAGATACTTAAACAAGTTAGAAAATTAATTTTATAAAATATTCTTTATTTCAGATATGTTGCTTACAAAACTACGCCCAATTTTGGGTTATGGGCTACATTCAAGACAAATCTTATTAAAAAACCATGGAACATTTAATATGTTAGCTGTATTACCTGCTGCCAAATTTGATCATCGACGTACTTATAAAAACTTCGGTCATAAGAGAGATCCTCCGGAACATCCTTTACAAAAATGTTACCTTTTGGCTTTTATAGGCTTTATAATCTATCAATTCATTGATTGGGGCAAGTAAGTAAATTTATATTTGCTCATTTAGTTTTTGAATTATTTTTATGTACAAATGTGCTGTATTCATTACAAAAATAAACTGTCTTCATTCTATAATATACTACTATTAATTGTATTTATATTATTCATGTATTGTACATTAATAATATTTATCAAATAATATATTTATTGATTTGTTGTGATTCTTGTGAACAACAAAAGTAATATTTATTAATGATTTAACACATTTTCAGAGTTATTGAGGTAACATTTCCTCCTGTAGATGCTGACAGCAATGTTGATACTACTGATAATCCATCAGATGAATTCCCAGAAGAAACTGTAGACAAAAAAAAAAAAAAACCTAAGCAAATAATTGGATTTCGAGATAGAAAGGTCTGAAGTGTTCGAATGACAAATTAATTAATAATAATAATAATAATAAATGTATCTTATTTCAGATTATAGAATACGAGAACAGAATACGTCACTTTTCAACACCAGACAAGGTTTTTAGATATTTTGCTACCTTACAAGTAACACATATGCACTCTAATGGACAAGAAACCCATGAAGTATTTATGACACCAGATGACTTTCTCCGTTCTATGACACCAGGAATCAAACAACCGGATGGACTTGGTCTTGACCAATATAAAAAATATGACCCAAAAGTACAATATTAATGAGTTATTTCAATTTGTAGTATTGTTAAATGTTTTAACAATCTTAAATCATTATCAACTGTATTTATCTGATTTTCTAGAATACACACATGAGATTAGAATTGGCACTAAATGAAGACAGTATATTCTACAAACTTGGAAGTTCTGGTCTCATAACTTTTTCAGACTATATATTTTTATTAACTGTATTGTCAAGTAGGTTCTCAGTACATTTTATTCATTCATCTTAACCATTATTTAAAATTGTTATTTATTTTAATTATTAGCATCAAAAAGACATTTTGAAATTGCATTCAGAATGTTTGATTTAAATGGCGATGGTGATGTAGACTGTGAAGAATTTGAAAAGGTTGCTACCCTAATCCGACATCAGACAAGTATCGGAAGTCGTCATAGAGATCATGCCAATACTGGCAATACGTTTAAGGTATTTTAAGCTTATAAAATTTCATTTTTCATATTTTATTTGTAAATAAATCATAGGGTGTCAATTCAGCATTAACAACATATTTTTTTGGTGAAAACCTTGATGAAAAACTAACTATAGAGAAATTCCTTGATTTTCAACAACAATTACAGACGGAAATTTTAGGTTTAGAGGTAATTTATAAGTTATTACATTAAATGATGTATTTAACACTGTATACTAAACAATTATATTTAGTTTCAACGAAAAGGCCCCAGTAATGACGGTACCATAACAGAAGTAGAATTTACTGATCTTCTTTTAGCATATGCTGGATATGCACCAAAAAAGAAAGCACGCATAATTAAGCGAGTGAAAAAAGTGTAAGTATTTATAGAGTAAATTAATTCATATGCCACTTAAAACAATTAATTTTTACCGTATACTAGAAAATAGATATTCATTTAGCAAAAATAAATAAAATATGGTTATGTCAATATATTATGCCAAACACAGAAGGATCATGGATATATGTTGTAAATCGTATTCAAATCTAAAATTTTTTTTACCAATTAATCCCAATTTCTGTCAAACTGATTAAATAATAGATTTATTATTTAAAAAAAATATACTAGGTGGTATGCTGAATGATAAATAATTGTATTGATTTCAGATTCAAAGAAAATACTCGAGGCATCAGCGAAGAAGACTATTTACATTTTTTTCACTTTTTGAATAATATTAATGATGTAGATACAGCCCTTACTTTTTATCATATTGCGGGAGCATCAATTGATCAAGGTTTATTTCACTTTTTATCATAATTTATTAATTATTATTATAGAAATACTAATTAGTGATTTATTATTGTTTTTTTTTTTTTTTATAGCCACTTTAAAACATGTAGCAAAAACTGTAGCTCATGTTGACTTAAACGACCACTTGATCAATGTAATTTTCACAATATTTGATGAAAACCGTAAGTTTATATTTTACACTGATAGCTATCATTAAAACTAAAAACCATTTGTGTTATTTTTTTTTAAGTTGATGGACAATTGAGCAATCGAGAATTTGTTGCTGTTATGAAAAACCGCTTATTAAGAGGTCTGGAGAAACCAAAAGATACTGGTTTTGTTAAGTTTATTCAGTCTGTAGGCAAATGTGCTCAAGAGAGTACTCCTAGTATTTTTGACTTGTAAATCTCTTTGTTAATAAATTAGAGCATAGTTTTATTAATATAAATTTATATATCTTTTTTTATAATTCTTAACTTATTTTTAGCTTTATTTATTGTTAAACTAAATAACTCATACATGTCTAGTCTCTTTAATCATACAATGTAATTCTTTTTCTATGCTATGATCTAAATATGGCAGATATGTCCAACATGAAAGATAAAATAACAGAACATCAGGGTCCATACAATCTGCTACTCTCAATAGAAGACTTTGATGAAGTTTTTGTTCTTCTTGATAAGCTCTTAATATTTTCTCAGTTACTTTACCTGTAGAAAAAATATTAATGTTAATTATGTGTTTATAATAAACATTTTGTTTTTTTTAAAACCATACAAAAATGTTCTGTTGTCCATGATATAAAAAGTGGTGTCGAATTGCCTTTCTCTAAAACTGATACAGCTGTAAGATTCCGTAATTTAATTTTGAGCCCTTCAACAATATCAGACTACAAAAATTTTTTTTTAAAAACACCGAATATTAAAATGTTTATTTAATTTGGTTTACATAGGTTACTTATTTCGCACTTACCATTTGCTCACAAAGTTTTTTCAGTTCCTTCACTAAACCTTCAAGCTGATCTGGAAATTTAATGTTGGACCTATGGCATCAGTACATAAATAAAAATACTTTTCGGAACATCCAAAATTAAAGTTGGCACCATGCTTCCTTCATCATACATTTTTTTTTTCCAACATGATATTAAATAAACAAATTTATACTCACGTTTCCATTCTCAAATTGAATATATTAGATATCACAACACACCCCCTGTCTTGATTGACTTTCCATTGTTGCATACGATTGAAAATATCTGCTGCGGTGTCTTTCAATATACGACGGTTCCCAGTCAAATTACCGCTGTGCCCTTGTGCAGGCCGACCAGCGTGAACATCCACTTCTGTTACACATTCTCAGATATAATAAAATGGAATAAAAAGGCAGAGTAGTCGACGCTGCAATTACCACGAGCTGGTGAGGACTTTCCGACACTCGAAGTATTCAATCCTTTGGGCCTTGGTGAATCTGACATTTTGAGAAGGATTTACACACAAACCGAATTGTCGTAGGTCTACAATAACACCACTTGGTTTGTAGTAACCTGATTCTTAATCACTGATAGTCAATGACCGTTCACTTTTTAGCTCTACTTTTGCATGGAGAATGACAAGTTTAATAACTTTTAACTACAGAATAAATTAAACATCAGATAATCGGACAATTTTATAAGACAATAAAATAAATATTCCCCACCAAATAGTCGTTTAAAGTTGTATTTATTATTTATTTATAATAATACCTAATATCTCAGAAACATGATAAATTCAATTCAATTTACCATGGTTCTATCACTACTATCACAATATTACCGGTACAGAATATTATATTATAGACGACGACGTGTGCAATGTGCACGGTCCTTATCAATGACGATTTTGTGATGAATTCAAAATTACATGTTATTATCGATAATTTTCTTTTAATAAATAGCGATAATTTTATGTTTGGTGATCTTTGATGTATGGTAAACCAAAGTTTAATCAATCAATTTCAATAAAAATAATAATTATTCAAATATAATTATTTATTACTAGCTGTTCTGAACTCTAAAGTTAATTTAAAGCAAACTTTTTATCAACAATGCACGGCAACACTGAATATCGATGTTTAATTCTAATACAACGATTTTAAAAATTATCTTATTTTATTCTTGGTTATGTTTTAATTTAATTGTTAACTAAATTTCAAATATTGTGCACATTTTAGGATTTACTGTTTATATATTTTAAACTGTTAATAGGTACCTATGGTATTCGTAATTTGTCAATTGTTATTTTGTTTTAAATAACAATTAAAAATAATTTTATTTATTTGATTAACCTTATAAATATTTCAAGTTAAAAGTTGTGAACTGTGTATAGTGATTAAATAATGGTATTAAATTGTGCTTATTAAAATACAAACATTTGATCTAACCTAGTTTATAATATTTTTAATATGACGTTTTGTATAGCTGTTGGTGAAAAAACGGTAGTAGTGTCTTCAATAGGTGTTGATAAATGTTTTGTGTATTCATTAGATAGTGGAAATGTAAAAAATCTTACAGAAAGTTTGGGCGAAGCTTATAAGAACATTCCAATCAACAACCGCGACTTGCAAAAAGCATGTGCAGCATTTTCAGCCGATGGCAAACTATTTGCGTACAACCCGAACAAAGGTAAACTTCTGAGCATCTGGAACACCACAGACTGGACGTTGGTTGAGAACAAAACACTTGCAAAACATGCGACAAACATAGTTTTCACACCAAAAACTAATGTAATTATTGTTGGTGACAAAAAAGGTGATGTTTATGCATTTGAAGAACTCCCCGTCCGTATCCTTGGTCATTCGTCTATGATCCTTGACATTTGTATTAGTGATAATGAAAAGTATATTGTTACATGCGACAACGATGAAAAAATACGTGTCTCACATTATCCAAATGGCAAAAACATTGCGCATTACATGATGGGACACGAGGCGTACGTTAGTGGAATTTGTTTATTAAACAATTTTATCTTATCTGGCTCTGGTGACAGTACACTGCGTTTGTGGGACTTTGATAATGGCGATCTTCTTGATAAATTGACCCTGGAAACTGCAATTCAAAGTGTTATTGAAATTGAAAATTTAGCTGCTATTCAATTATATGACTCTAAAGAAGTACATTTCATTAAAACAGAGAAAAAAGAAAACAAATGGAACATTAAAAATATAAAAACTATTCAATTTGAAAACAATGTTGTAGATTTGGCAGCATATGATAATCAATTGTGGGTTTTAACAGATAACTCTGTTCATAAGTATACTATTGATGCTAATAATGAAAACATTTTAAAAATTGAGGACTCTGAAATGTCACATACATTTGAAGCGTTAAGTGATTTAGTTAAATCATTTGTATGCATGGAAAATACTAATTTGATGATTTTTCTTTATAATAAAATGATTGATAAACAAAAGAGAATTGAACAAAATATGAACAATGGTAGTCCTCCAGCATTACATCATTCAAAAAAACTTAAAACCACATAGAAATTGTAACATTTAAATGATGTATTTGTTAATACTGTAAGGCTGTTAATAGTTATTTTTTTTCTGGTTATATAATTAAGTTAATGTGTTATAGCCAAATTATGTTTGTAAATATTTAATATAGTCTTAAGTCCTATAGGTAAACTATAAGTGTAACATTAATTTATTTTATATATTGTGATTCTTAGAATAATACTTAATGATTACTGTACATCATACACATTAATTAAACCGTTCAACTTCAACGTCCTAGGAAACATGCTGTTATGACTTCTGTGTTTTGCTGCTGACTGCCGAGTACTCATTTATTCTGTTACAGAAATTCATATAGTTTGTCATTATGTGCAAAAAATACATATGCACTTCATTGCTTACACATTTAATGAGTATTGTCAGTTGAAAAACAATAATAATAATAATAATAAAAATATATTATGTACCTACCTATATTAATATTAGTATACATACATAATGCATTAAAAATAATACAATACATTTATAAAAAAAATTTTTTTTTATTTTGCCTTACTTATACTTGTCATGAAGATGTCCTCATATTAAGTGGTGTTGTAGTGGTGGTTCTATGTTGAAATGGTAGAGTGCTTTGACTTAGAGTAGACTTGAAGAAACTTTCAGTCAATTTTTTGATCTGGTCATAGTTTTATTTTGAAATATACTTCAAGTGAACTCTCGTTTTACATAACTGAATACTTCACCATCACTTTTCTGGTATTTTTATTTTTAGTTTTGAAGTAGGGCTGTAGCCAGGCCACATTGTCAACGGGGGCAATAATAATCATTTAGTTATTTTATATTTAGGGAAACCCGTACCATTACCTCTCCCCTGAGCAATGGTTGTGTCTAAGGGGTTGATACCTAATTTCCCCCTCTCTTGACTATGGTCCTACATTGTTATTCGGTGTTGGGTAATAACTAATAATAATAAATTACAATTTATACATGTATGGATTTTTTATCAATACACTACTGAAATATATTCTTGACAAAAATATTGTAGATCATTCTCTGAAGTCAACAAAAATCTCAATACTGTTAGATTTGTTTATAGCTCACCGTTTAAAATATAAATATTATACATTTCTAGACAAAATTGAATAACTTCTACAAATACAAAAAATTTTTCCTATAATATTTTTCTAATTAATTAACGAAATACCAAGCCCTGGGGATTAATTATTAGAAAGGGTGATTTCACCTTTTGCCTCCTCCAGTTTACACATTATAATATGAATTTAATTAGTGATAAATTATTGGTAAATTATTAAAATCTAAATTGTGAAAGCAAATATCGCCTTTATTATAGTGTTAAACCTCATTGGTTGGGCTGCTTCTCGGAAACCGGAATTTTGAAAATAAAAACCTGTGGCAGTTCTATCTAGCGATAGAAACGAGTGGCCGAGTGTGGTTCTTTTCGATAATAATTCAGAAATTCTGCAATGGATAAAATGTTATAACGTATAACCAGTAAGTGATGTAAAAAACTATACCTTCATTTGTAAACTTAATTTAATCTTACAATGAAGGTGGATTCACACCTCGTCGAGTCGTGTAGTGTTCCTTATATTTAATACAATAGGTATAGATAATAAAATGTTGGTCGCACGTTACCTGCAAGTTGAATATATTATATTCAACTCTACTTGACACCACGAAGTGTGAATCCAAATCGAATATTGTTATTTTATAAGCGCAAAACTAATAATCAATTATCAGTTACATCCCTTCAAAAAGCCACTCTCTTAGCAGGCGAAACCCTATTTAATTAGACTTTCCCGTAATACCTACATTTACTGATACCCAAACTTTAAAAAAAAATACATTATTATTTGTTTGTTACCTAGTTTTATCCCTACATTTATATTTTTCACAGGTCATATTTAACATATGTGTTACAAATCTCGAAAACTAAACACTAATTGCAAAATATAATCAAGTAGGTAACGTTAAATGTATGTAATTTTTGGAAACATTTTAATAATTTAATCCTTAGTCTAATTTTTATTCGAATCAAGTGCTTGATGAAAACTAAATAAATTCAAATCTATAGGCGTACTTACCTACTTAAAAATGTTAAATTAAGCATAGGTACTTATAGAGTGTTTTTTTGGTCTAACGGTCTAAGTGGTATTTATAGGTTAAACTCTAGCCGATAACGGGTTTGATGAATCTTTTAGATATTAAACATTTAAGCCACTAAATTAAAGAAAACTACCAACCTATATATAGGTAGGTATAACTATACCTACTAACTAATTAATTCAATTAGTTAAATAGACATTAATACAAACAAACCAAAAATGTTTTACAATGTGAAAGTTAAATGTATTATATCCCTTTGTATAGAAAGATATGCGTAGGTATGTATACCTACCTACCTATTAATTGAGTGTAAATGTTATGACGGTATACAGTTCCAACTCGGACCTCGGTTCAAACAGGAAAAAGAAAGAAAAAGGAACCTACTAAGTAGTAATTGGTCTATTACTTCATGATTCGCCAGTCTATATATTAGTAAAATAATTATATGTACCTATATATAGGTAGGATGCATATTATATAATATACAATATAGGTTAGTTTGTTTTACGCTTTAATCATAGGTAATATATAATATACCTCAATCCAAAAAAAAATACATAGGTAATTATTAAAATACATTAATCGAAATGGATGAGCTGACATTGGGCATTTTCAGTTAATTTTCTTAACAAGGGTATATTTAAAAAAAAATGTTAATTGGTTCAAAATTTAGTTTTATCCTACCGATTAGTGTTGGACGCTGTACTGCCATATAGGTATTTTTTTATTGTAAGAATCACGATAATATTATATAGCTCTTCAAGACTTATTACTGGGAGATACCACTTGTAATTTGTAAATATTTCTGGACTTCTGGTTATAGATTTTACGGCGACTGTTCAAAATTGTCATGTAGGTATATAGTGGCGACCTTATTCATCTAGGAATGCGTTTTAGTATTTTGAATAAGTACCTATTCATTGGGCGTAAAAATAAATTAAAATTATGATATAGTTTATTAGTTTTATTTTATTAATATTTAATATCTATTTCTCGTTGAAATATTTCATTGTTTTTAATTGCTGATTAAATTAAAAATAAATAATAATTTATACCCTAGTTAAATACAAGCAAAATGTGCTTGTATTTTTAATTAAAGATTACATGTTGGAATCATTGTATTATTTTAGGTTTGAAATCAAATTCAGACAAATTTTAAATTGACGTATAAACGATAAGTTATATACGAACAAAAAATATTTAATAAGTTTAGGTAAATATATTATCATTTTTTATAGTCCTGTTGTTTGTTCATAGTAATATAGTATTGTATCCAGTGTTTGAATTGGAGAATTAATAAGATAGGGAAGACTCGTGGATTTGATAAAAATTAGATTCGTTTGAAATAATTGAACTCAACTTACTGGTTTACTTACCTACCTCGTTTTTCGTCAAAATCTTTTTACCGTAAATTATAAAACCAAATACCGATACTCCTTTTTCCAATACTTAAATTATAAGCACCCACAATTATTATAGGCCTTCACCATCGTCCCCCACCCCAACCATTAATCCCTAACTAAATAGTAACTGCACTATACAAGTAGGTAGGTACCTACGCCGTACGCAAGTATAATGGCGTATAGCTACTTATGTGTGATTACAATTAATATTTTTGAATAGTAGTTGTATTTATTTACAATAATTTATACGTTTTTAAATAAAAATTAAATTATATTTCGTGTAGCTGTTACGCATTGTCGTAATAATATTAATTACACTAATAATATTAATATTGTTTAATTGTACAATAATCTTATTTTGACTTATTTATAGATACATAAGTTATAACAATCA
>PVMI01019585.1:0-13564 GCA_008528875.1 Aulacorthum solani
CAACCCTGGTAATTAATAATACTGAATCACTGGCTGAACTATAACTACACAGTTTAATAATTTACTATCTCACCATTCCAGTACGTCTATCACTCGACTATCATGATTTATAACTTTATAAGTAACTATTCGAATTCCAAGATAACCCATGAAGAGCATTAAAAGTACAGTGATGTCGTCACATATTTACTTAACGCATTAATAACTTTTTCAAGACGAAAACTAAGTCTTCACTCATTAATTCTTGTCATTCATTCAAAATGATCCACAAAGTAATCTTATTTTTATATAGATGAAATAAATAATTCATCTAATGCTTTGTCCATGACTAATCCATGTCTTTCTAATTGCACCTTAATAGAGAGGCCCTTTTTTATTTATCCGATCAATTAATGTGTGCCCAGGTCGACACTGCATGCAAATTACTTTAATCACAATAATATCAGAATTGTTTTCTGTTTTTCATACAACATTATAATAATTTATTTCATTGTATTCAAATTTAACAAATCTATTGCAGTGGCTTCTCTGGACACATATGTACAGCAGAGCATCACAGGCTTGCCAACTTAATTTTATTATGACTTTCAAATTTTGACGAAATTGTAAATTCAAGCAAAGGACAACGATAATAATACTATTTCGTTGTAATTTAAAACTAATATATACATGGTGATTTAAAACATTTAAGTAAAAAATTATATTTTACTATGCGCAATGCAATTTTTAAAACATTTAAAGTAATTCTAAGATATTTTCTTTTGTTAATTGAAATCGGGTGTCACTTCATTGTATTATACCTGGAGCACCATATTCCTAAATAGGTACTCCACTGTTTATACAACGAACCTATTCACTCCGTTCTTCGGTAAGTCAGTAAATTTACTCAAAATTGAATAACAATAATAACTTCATACCTGATATAAATATCTATAATTCAATAAATGTGATGTTTTTGGTATAGGTGCCCAATCATTAACTATTACATACCGGTATCTACACACCGTATACAAAAGTTTTAACATAGAACGTCTATAAAGAAAATTATATTGTTCATATTATCATAAATAGTTATAACGATGCCTTGACTGTTAGTGATAACTTTACTTAAATTGTTCATGACATTGGTTTATATGAGCAATGTTTAGTGTTGTTAAAATATGGCGATTTATCTAATGAGTTTTCAAAATTCGAAAGCGTTGTTTCTGAACTTACAGAATATAGTAAATCTTGTAAAATTTAATTTGCAAAATCTGGTACGTTATTCACATTAAAAACTGCAGTAGCAGTACTTGGTGACGGAAAATACTAAAATTACACAATGGTAAGTAAAGATTTAAATACAATATTTACAACTGACAAAAATCAATGTATTAGATCGTCCTAAATATCTTATATGATTAAAAGTTGTATTTTTACACCTGCATACCTACCTATACACAATTTATTTTAAATAAAATATTATAATCTAACTCACTTATCCAATTCATTCATACCGCTGGCTTTCTCATTTAATAATGTCTGTATATATTTATGTTTGTTTTTTGTTTTGGTGCATCATTCTATTGTAATTGCTTTGCTATAATTATTTTTTAATAAAAAGCAATAATAAAAAAAAACCCATTATAATGTAAGGAACCTCCGAACCTAGGTCACAAACATTTTAAAGCGTTGGTACTTATGTCACACACTACAGCACATAAATTATAATTCAATAATAACTTACCTTGACGGATTCATTTTATTTTAACAACACTTCACAAAATCACAACACTTGTTTGATCAACATTTTAACGTATTAATTGACGAAAGCTACTCACAAGTCTATACTTTACAAGATTATGAAGAAAAATGCAAGTAGCGTACTAGCGCACTCATTAAGGCTATTATAATATTTGTAATCATGGAAAAGCAAACGAGTTTGCTTACATATTGGTACCAATTTTGTGGTTTTATTCTGTAGCGCTAAAAATAAGTATTAACACTATTCAACAATCATTGATAAAATGTGCTCCTGATTGAAACCATGGCTAAATTGTTTAGCCATGATTAAAACAACACTATCTCAAGTATTAATGCATCATAATATATTAATATACCTAATACAACTAATTATTTTTCAGATTATTATTGGCTACCTATTGAGTATAATATCATATAACATTTACTAGGAGACCTACTAGCTACCACCCACCCCTCTGTTTAAGAAAAATCTCAGAGGCGATTGCCTCTGAAATAACCTTTTACTACGGCACTGATTCAAGTTGAAATAATTGCAGCGCATTGCTAATTTCAACTCTAATGGACATTTTATTAGGTAGTTAAAATTAACTGGTATACTATTTACCGTTGTATAATTTAAATTTAACCAAAAATATCGAAACATTGATCTATTTTTAAACATTTAATTAACAAAATATAACTTATTATATAATTTTTGTAATTTACTTAGAATATAATCTTAAAAAAACAACAGCACATTTTTAAACACACCTCTTTAGAGACAGTCCTAAGTCTATATGATGTGTGAAGGAAATAATTATGTTGTACAAAAACCGGAGCCGTTAGGGAATTTACCTTTTTGTAAAACGGAAGCCGAATGGGCTATGCCCAAAAATCAACACTAGTATTTCTATGTGTGTACCTTCTAAATATTATAAGAAAATAAATTGCTTTAATATCAGTATAAAATATATATAATAATATATTATTTATATATAGTTATTGGGAATAATTTCTGTATTTAAAATTCAATCTTAGTAAAAATTAGAGTCGAATACTTACATCTTATATAGAAACACTTCTTTTAGTTTAACACGACGACTGACTACTGTAAGAAATATGTTCGACATGCACTAATGATTTCTTTTATTCGCATGTCTATACAGTTCATAGTTAAAAGATTAAGTATTTTTTCAGTGAACCTTTTTTAAATTTTATGAAGTAAATTAGATGCCTACACCAGAAAATTAAACTTTAAGTTATGAATAGCTCGGTAGGAACACTAGGAACTATAGGAAACCATAATAGAAATATTATAATTTTTCTGCTATATTTAAGAAGGTATTGCGTGAGAACTTCATAATAAATTCCGTAATAACTCATAATTCATAAATCTATACGTTGAAATTCATATCCCTGGAACTGTCTTTAACTACGTTGTGTAACAAATGTCTTAATATATTATACATAGGTACCTACTTATCAATAATTTCTTTTTAAAGAAGTTTGTTTAATTTTACTCTTTTTTTAGAACTTGGTTTTTTACTTTGTAAAAAGTTAAACTTATTTATATTTAGTATAGATGTACCTGTAATTTAGATTTCATGTCCCATATAAATAACAATAATTTAAAATTAATATTAATTGTTTATGAAATTATGATGTTTATGATCTAGTTAAATTCTTTTATGTCAAAGTAAAATTATTTTAACATTTTCAGTCAAATAAAAACATTTTGAATAATAATTGATAATAATATTTTATTTGATATCACTACAGCTCGTGTAGGAGATTTTACCTATATTCTATAACCGTATCATATTATAGGTACTTAAACTGTATTATCCATTAAGAATTATAGGAGAGATATTGTAGTCTTATAATTTTTCATATATTTTATCCTTTAGCTATCATAATGCTTTTTTTAAGTATAATTTTAAAACTAATTATATGGTAAAAGCCAATAAAAATGCAATTTATAATTTATGACTTGAATTAGATAATTATATAAGAACGGACTACCTTTTAACCTTTTGTTATGAATTACTTAGTAGAAAACCAGATGACCTGCTGTTCAATGTATAATTTGAAGTATACATTTTTCATTTTTAAATGATATTGCTTGAGAATCTTGCAATAATTTATTTAATCCAATAAAATCAAATAATAAGGCCATACAACCATGCGTCAATTCAAGGTTAAAAATGAATTTTTACTCCTCCAAAAGCTAAATCAGACACTAAAGAAAACCATACATAATTTTTAAACTAATACTCACATTACTCGCTCGTTTTAATGTGGAAAGTTGTAGTTTTAATATAAATTAGGTATGTACGTATATGAATTGAGTTTAACTGTACTGAACCGTCTAAATCTCCTGGTTAGTTAGTATTCATATAAATCGATAGCCGAGATAGGTTAATCAATAGAGATGAAAATGTGTAAGTTATAGGGGCTTGGAACAAAAATAAGCGTTTTAGAAATATTTATTGTATACCTCCCTAAAGTCTAGTTATTTGATACACTTATTTTAGTCATACAATAAATTTAGTAATCATTATTTTATTTTTAAACATGTGAGGTTGAATTACGTTTAGATAGGGTGGAGATTTTACCTAATTAAAATTGTAATATTATTGTTATTAACATTTTTACATAAATATATATTCCTTGTCGTTATTGTTTTTTTTTATTGATCTTAAATATCTTCAACTATGGCGAATAGCATTTTGTGGGTGTTTACACTTAGCGTTTGTTGATGAACACGTGTATGTGGGCGAATGTATGTTCCTATACGAGACTTAGCAAGTACATAAGTTAGTTCCTACACGATAGAAAAAGGCACATGATAGGTAAGTTCCTACATTGTAAAAAAAGATATGATAATTCTTGCACTTCTATAAAAATGAGATGTGTAAATGCCTACATGTTGGGAAAATTAAATGTATAAGTTTGAATACAGTAAAAAAAATAAGATGATATATTATAAATATATGGTTCTACAGACTCAGAAGGCCTTTATCCATATGAAACTGCTCTATATTATAATCGCTAATAAAGTAGGGGAGACTGGATGCAATTGTAACACAGTAGGTACAATTTTTGTAATATGGTTAATATTAACTTTCATGAAAATTGTAAAAAATTAAAATATATTCTATTAGCGGTATTCAAGATTATAAAGAACTTGCATCTTTAAATTAAATCTTTATAAACTTAACTGTAGGCTAGGTAGTAGGTTACTTATCTTCTTATAGACCAGGGGTTGGCCAACATGAATATATTCGCGTGCCACATAATATATAAATGCTTTCATATCAAGATCCAAAATATTTGTAAATACTTTTTGTAATTTTATATAATTTGATCTAATCTGTACTTTTATAACACAAAAGTAATAAAGATATCTAACAGCCGATTAAACATATCAAATTACGTATTAGTTCAATATTATTTTGTTTTGATTAGGATACGAGTTTTCTAACTAATTTCTAGAAAATCCATTTTTAGTTAATGTAATTGAAAACGGATGTCCAATATCACAACCTATATTATATTTAAAAAAATGTGGATCTTGAAATATAATATAAGTCTTGGAGTTATTAAAAGATGACGGTCTTAAACAGTTAATAAACAATTGTCTCTTTATATAAGAATTTTGGAAGCATGTTTATATTTTTAAATACCCAAGTCCTAAGTATTTAAAACTGTGCGATAAAATTAATATCAATTTTTGAAACCACATATTCATGTGAATCGCTTTATTCAACAATGCAAATATTTAAGTCAAAATATCGTTCAAATTTTACTGATAATCGTCTCGCATAATTACTAAGAGCTGCTCTCACATCAATGTAACCAGATAAAGCTTACTAAAAAAGTAGAAAGTATATTATAAGTTTATTATAATCAATATAACGGGAACATGTTACACAACATATTAAAAATGTAATAAAAAAAAAAGATAGAATCCTAATTGAAATAAATCATTTCATGAAAATTATTCCCAGTCTATCCTACCTATACCTATTATTATATTAAATATACATGTTTTTGTGTTATCTATTTATAATAAATTATAACCTTTATACTTAAAAAGATATAAGTTTGTGTTTCCCAATTTACATTTAGATCATGATCTCTTTAACTGATAAGTGAATAAGATCTGCGATAATTATGAAAAAAATATTGCATTATTTAAATAATAGTACCTATAAAGAATAAATATAGCTACACTTTGTTAACACAATATTTAAAATGTTTCCTGTTGTTTTCTTTACTTAGTTATATATTTTCCATTTGTTGAAAGTTTCAAGATTGTTATTTATTTTTATTTTTAAGAAGTATTTTTATTTTAACAATTATTTTATAATAATTAGAACAAAAGACTTAATGCAAAATCAAGACTGATTATTTAGAAATATCAATATTTTATACTTATGTATAATTAAGTGATATAAAATTCTTAACTGTGTACTAGTGTCAGTTTAAAAAAAAAAAAACATAAAATAGTGGTCCACTTCACCTTTACAACTATTTAAAATGGTTTATGACGAAAATAAAATACCCGGACCACTTCACCCCATATACCTATGTGGGTAAAGTGGACCATTTTTTAGAACAAAAGAAAAGCATAAAAAAGTACCTATTTAAAAAAAAATCATGAATGGGTAGTTGTATAAAGATACTCTAAGCGTATAGATTATATTTTCCAAGTTTCAATCGTTTTTATCAAACGGATTTTTCAGAATCTTAAGAAGTATACCAAAAACTGGTGCACTTCACCTCGTCCTACGGCTTTAGAATATATTATTAAGATGATCAACGGTGGGTGCCGCTGTTGGTTACGATTTAAGCTTTTTAAATTAGTTAACATCGTGGGCAGGCATGGCTGAGGGTCTCTGCAGTGGAATTTAGGTACTATGTACATTTGTGTAAAAAGTTATGAAAAGTATGAGTTGAATGAATACCTTAAATACTATGAAAATTTGAAATCAAAAACTATTTATTTTTTTTTTTGTAAAAATATAGGTATCATACACTCAACCAGAGAATGTGAAATGTGAATCCACTCTAGACGACCCCCACGTTGGTCCAAAAACTGGTGGAGTGATCTCTTGAATCATTTCCTGTATCAAACGAATAGCAACCTCCCCCCCCCCTAAAGTCGGAGGGTTTCATACTGGTGGGCCACCCACCTCACTTGATTAATAATTTCACGTTGTTGTTATCTTCAGTTGAGTAAGTCAAATTATTTCATTTTATTTGTAACAACAGATCGATAGACTGTAGACTAACTGATAATGTTCATTATACAACAGACTGTTTTCAAGCACATAGGAACCTACAAATAGTCTTTAGGTGCGTATGACTTACTTACCGTACCTAACAATTACGATTTACGATTGAAGTAAAGCTGGTTCAATGTTCACTGAGGTTGAATACCCACGATCACTAATGAGATTTTATAACCTCTTAGATATTTATCGTTTACCTGTACCACGTTTGGAATGTTCCGAGTTTTTGGCTGATAATAGTGATAATAGATATTGTGTTGAAAAAAAACATTGTCTCATAACTTTACTATACTATTATAGTTAAATACTTTAATAAATGTATAAAATGTCAAAACTTATTAAATATGATTCATGTTTTGTTTTACTAAACTAAAGTTCTCATTGCTTTACTTATTAGGTCTAAGTTGAAAAGACCTATTTTGTAGGTATATAAATTGTATAGCTACTATGAAATTCTGATTGAAGGCCGTGTACCAGTGTTAAGAGGACAAAAAGTATGCTGTTTGTACTTGAGTAATTTTGAATTAATTCATTCTTGTTGATACCAAATTTTTATTCCTCCCTAAAGACATGGACGTGGCCGAGTTGCAGCACGAGATAAATCGGCTTACGCGTGAGCTTGACCAAGCTCATACAGAAAAGGTCCAGTCAGCCACTTATGGGCTAAGTATACTGGAAGAAAAACAATCATTAACAAAACGTTATGAAGAATTGGAAAATTTATATGAGAATGTGAAACAAGAATTAGAAATCACTCAAGAGGTAATTATGTACATTATATAGGGTTATAAGAATCTTTTAACTAATATCCATTTAACCCACGTTAAAATACCATAACTACATTTCTGGGTAATTTTTTTTTATTTATTATTTGAAGGCCATCTTGTTCAAAGCAAGGATGTACTTTTTTATTTTTGTATATTATTTGTATTCAAATTTTTTAAATGTATTTTTTTTTATACACACATTGAATAATAATGATATAGAAATTATTGTATATATTTAATTTACATTAAATTAGTAACTATTTAAAACTTGGTATCTGCGTATATTTGGTTTCTATAAATTTTATCCATCCTATCAATCGTAAAACAAAAAATAACCAATTTTTATAAAACAAACAATTGCACATATTATTTGATATTAGTGTCCTCTATATAGCAGAAATTAATAGATAATATTATCTTTGACTTGGATCTTTTGATCTTTTCCAATCCACAAAAACTATCTTTAACCAATAGATAGTTAAGTTTTATTCATTTTTTAAAAATCAATCAATTTTTACATTTTTTAACTTCAATTATAATACCGTATAATTTTAATTTTATTTATTAGAAATAAGTTTAGATTTATTTTTATTTGGGTATATTTAAAAATAAACAGTATTTTCTGTGAAATAATGTTGTTGGTATCTATTCAACTAAATCAATTAATTTAAAAAAATTTTTATTGTAGATATAAGTCAATAAAATTATCCATCATTAATTTAATGACCATTTTAGCTTATACTATTCTATATATTATATAGTATATAATATTATAGTACTCTATGGGTTATTCTACATTCATACTTATTTATACACGTATGATGTATTTATTGCCTCATAACCAGAGTACAAAATTATTTCAAACATTTATTGTTAAAGTTTAGTTTGAATAAGTTATTGATTTGTATTTAATTTTAGGCTTTGACAAAATTTCAAACCTCTCACAAAGTAACCACCAAATCTGGTATAGAACAAGAAGAGTCACTGTTGTATGAAACAGCAGCTTTAGAATCATCACTAAATACCACAATCATAGAGCTTGAAAATGATACTAAATCGGTGAGTGTAGCAAAGAATAATTTTATTATTGTTTATAAATCATGATTGATAACACTAATTCAATGTATTAACATTTGATGCTAGTTACGGCAAGAGTTGGAACGTGTTCGCATGGAACGAGATCAAGCCATCCAAGAAAATAATGACTTATCAAGGTTGAGTAATGAGTCTAATCACGATTCTAAGCAACTTCGTGCAGATCTACGTGAAGTCAAATCTCGTGAAACTCGTCTACTCTCTGATTACTCAGAACTAGAGGAAGAAAATATCACTTTACAAAAACAAATTGCTCATTTAAAATCTTCTCAGGTCAATATTAAAATATGATTACTTTATGATTAATATATCATTTTTCAAAAAGTTAAAAAAAAAATACATTTTAATTTGTAAATAGGTTGAATTTGAGGGGGCAAAACATGAAATACGTAGACTGCAAGAAAATGTAGAACTCTTGTACTTACAAGTTGATGAGCTAGCAAAGTTGAAAAAAATTGCTGAAAAACAAATGGAAGAAGCTCTGCAATCATTACAAGTAAGCTAATAATTCAATATTTATTGTATATGTGTAGGTATATATTATGATAAATTATATATATATATATCATTGATAATATTTGGATAAACAATTTTAACTTTTATTGATTATAGGGCGAACGTGAAGCTAAATACGCTTTGAAAAAAGAACTAGATCAACGCATTAACAATGAATCTGTTTATAATCTCAGTAATTTAGCTTTTAGTATAAGGGGTATGTATTTACAAATATTTCAATTGATAATATTAAAATATTTTTTTGGATCATATAAAGTTGTAATAAATTGAATTCAACAATATGTTTCAAAGTACTCAGAAGTGTTTTGTGTTTATACTAAAAATGTATTGTTGAAGGTATGGGCGGAGACCAAAATGTTGGTAGCGATGATGAAGATGATTTGCCTGTGTTACGTAAACTTGAAAATGATATTGGTTCAACTATGGAATTACCAGAATGTGGAAAACATGATTTGTTTAGTGAAATACATCTCAATGAATTGAAGAAACTGGAAAAACAGCTAGAACAAGTGGAAAATGAGAAGAGTTTGTTGACACAGAATCTTAAAGAGTCTCAATCAGCTTCCGATAAATGTAAATCGGATTTGGAAAATTTAGCATCTCGTATATATAAACTTGGATCACACATAAGGTCTTTGGAACATCTTGGTACTCAAACCAGTAAAGTTGTTTCTGACCATAAGGTATGTCTTATTTATTTTGTTATGATACTTAGATAAACTCTTAAATCACTTGGATGGTTATTTTATTTTATTATGGTTATTCATATAATTAGACAGAAGATGGAAAATCAAATGCAACTTTGGAATATTATCAACAATGGTTTAGTTTAGCATCTAAAGAGATTGACCAGCTTCACGGTGATCTAGAAGAACTTGAAAGACAGTTAAATTCATCTGAAGAAACCTTATCATTAAAAGATGAATTAATCATGCTCAAAAATAAAGTACATTAACTGATTTTTTTAGCTAGAAATATTTTTCAATTAATAATTAATATTAAGCATATTTGTTTGTAACTCATCTGTATTTATATTTTTTAGTTATTAGACAGAGAACAAAAGACAATGGAACTTGAGTCAAATGTTCGCTTGTTGGGAGAATTGGCTACCGATGCTAGTGCTTCTTTAGATAATGCACAAAATGATCTTGTTGTCATCACTGATGAATTGGCTCAACTTGCTCTCCAAATGTCTGTGTTGAATGGAAAATCTATAACGTTAAATACTATTGGTATATTACTTCATTTGAGTATGCAGATGGATGAAATAATGTGTAATATTTTTTATCATAGTCGTAAAAACAGCAAAAGAAACAGAAGAAAATGATCCTCGCCTGGATGTATTACGAACTCGACTCAAGTCTGATGTATTCATAAAAGAATTAGAAAGTCTCACTGAAGCTTCATTTGTAGCAAAAAGTCTGAGAAACGTACTTGATCAAATTAAATTGCTTAAAGAATCTGTAAACACATCAATAGATAATGCTAAAGCTGTTAATCGAGATAATAATGATGGTAACTGACAATATTTTTAATAATTAATTGATAATCAGTTATTAAGTCATTAATATGTAAAATTATCCTTTTATAGGTCAAAGAAGTTTAATGTTGGACAATAATGATGAATTGTCTGATCTCCGAGAACAAGTTATGAAATTACAGTCTCTCTTAGCAACAAAGCGAGAACAAATATCGTCATTACGCATGGTTCTAAAGACTAACAAAAATACTGCTGAGGTAGCATTAAATAATTTGAAATCCAAATACGATAATGAGAAAATGGTTGTTACTGAAACCATGACCAAGTTACGTAATGAGCTGCGTACACTCAAAGAAGATGCTGCTACATTTTCAAGTAAATACTTGAACTTCACATTCCATCTTTACTATACTCTTTTTACAATATATGTGAGTTTATTGATTTATTGTTTGCAGGTTTGAGAGCTATGTTTGCTGCACGATGTGAAGAACAAGTGACTCACATGGATGATTTACAGCGACAGTTGGTAGCTGCTGAAGAAGAGAAAAAAACCCTTAATCAGCTGTTGCGTTTGTCTGTGCAACAGAAATTAATGGTCACCCAACGGTTAGAGGAAATTGAAATGGACCGAGAAATGAAAAACGTACGGCGATCAATGGGTACACCTAACTCTTCAACACCATCAAAAACCTCTAAAAGATACAATCAGCCTCAACGCCGAGACTGGTAAGGCATGATATTTTTAGTATTATTATTTGTATGTAAACAAAAAAAAACAAAACAAAAAACCTTATTTATGATATTTCTCACCTTTTGTTGGTAGAGTTTTCAAAATAAGTGTAAACCGTCCTCTATACAGTTTTTATTTTTAAACTAAGTCTTGACATTAAATATTGAGTCCCTTTATAACCGTGGTTTCAATGTCCGTCCTGTTTTTGAATATCCGGTTGTTAATATTACGCATTGAATTGCCGTCCTAACTTGGTTCTCTGATAACCTCTGTTTAATTTTTTTAAATATTTTCTTAATATTATTATTTATTATTATTATTATTATTATTATCACAGGATTTTAGTGTTTTATTTATTGATTGACAATTTTTCCAATGACTTATTTTGTTTATTTAACAAATTTCGTTTAATATTGTTACTCAAAAAAAGTATTTTCTCATGTGTTAGGTACTTCTATTATTCTTATTAATATTATTACTCTTTGTTGGAAACACTTCATATCGTTTGTTATAACCAAAAAAATCTATCCACTCACGGCACATAAACATTAGTTCGTCTTTCGTTCCTTGCAAGCTCAATGAAAATAAACAATGGTGCCATAATATTTTCGTGCATTAATACTAATAATTAAAAATTTATTTATTTATTATTATATTGTAGTTTACTATTATTCCATTTTTATAATAATTCCCATTTATGGCAGCCAGTTTCTTATGTGCAATATACAATTATACACTTTTGTATTTTATTTTGTTGTCAAACTAGTTCTAAGATGTTTAACTATTATTATATTTTTTAATTTATTCATTTTATAGACTCATTTGTTTATTAAATTTACTCAATTTAAAAATAACAAGAACAAACATGTTGCAATATTTTTTATGAATTTAAATTAATTATTATACGTTATATTTTAAAAGTAAAATTGAATTATAATGTTTCTTTATAAGTACTTACCAAACTTAACTACCTGTAGGGTAACCTACTTTGTAGGTTAAAATCATGTTTTTTTTTTTTAAATTGTTTTTACTTGTTTATTACTATGTTGTACTTACTGTAAAATTTTTTTTTTCTATCCGTTGAAGTGAGTTTAAAAAAAATTGAAGTTTCAATATTATTATGTAACGTTAACATTAAATTAAATGGTGTAGGGACGTGTATCTATGTTATTTTATTGACCATAGTTGGATTATTCTATTATTATATGAGCTTTTAGGGGTTTTGCGTTTGGGAATAGTTACATTTGTGAATTTTTTAGTGATTTTATTTTGTTTTCATTTACTTCATAATTTTAACCATAAACTATAAAAAAAAACGGAAAACAGTGTTGTGAAATATCATTAATTAATATACCTAATATAAACTTTAATAATATAGTAATAATAAAGAATTTGAGGGGAAAAATCTTAATTTATTTATATAATATCATGTATATATTTATATTCAATAAATTATGCCTTAAACCTTTAGGCTATGGATAATAATACAGTAGAGTTTTGATTGACCAAACTAGTTAAGGAGAACTATGGTGTCAGAATAATCTAAATTTTTAGTAAGGTGGGGTTTATTTAAAATAATCGAATTAAGTAATTTTTTTAATATTTAATAATATATAGTGTGTATTTGAAGGATTTGACAATTGCTCATTTAAATTTTCATATCCTTCAGATACATTCAGTATTGTATATACTCATTATACTCACAATATTTGAATTATGTATAAATATTTTATTTTTATTATTTACTACATACAATTTCATTTAAATGTTTCATAAAAGATAAATTTGGAAATTCTGTAACTTATTTTTCTTTATTTTTGATCAGTCTGTTGGATAATTGATACTCTGCTGTATTATTAAAATATAAAACGTATAGTATCTGCCTATTCGTTTTAAACCTTCTGTAAAATCTATGCATATTGTGTAAGAAGCGCATCCGTTGGGTGTTGGATAATAG